>SZWC01041214.1:0-11294 GCA_023375785.1 Penium margaritaceum
GGGGGGGAGGAGGGGGAGGGAGGGAGAGAAGAGAGACAGATCAGAGACAAAGAGAGCTACTAAGAAATAGAGCGATGGGCAAAACGAGAACGGCACAACAGGAGAGAGTGAGAGGAACGACACTAAAGAAGAAGAAATGGAAAGATTCACAAGTCCACTGCCTAGAACTTCTAGGCAGTGGACCCTATCTTACCCTATCCTTTCGCTTCTAGGCTAGAAGCGAAAGGATAGGGTAGATTGTAACGCGGTTCGGGGTTCAAGCCCGAACGAAGCGTCACAGACGGTTCCTTCAGAAGGAAAATAATCATTGCAAGAATTTCATGGGGAGCTTTCATTTAGAAATGAAAACGACGGAAAAAAGCGTGGTTATCAGATAACTCTCAAAGTGGAAACCTGTGGAGATAACTGAGCTCGGGACACCGTACGATGGACAACGACGTTAATGGCAGAGAAGAGGATCGCAAACGACATTTTGCAAATAACAGCGCCAAGCCGATCGTAACATCAACAGCTATCGATTGAAATAGTTCTTCCAAACGGACGATTTTCTCCCGATTCTACGTGTCCCCCAGCGACAACCGAATACGAGAAAACGAGGACATACGAGATGGAGGTTATTACAAACTTTCCACTGTGACAACCTCGTGATTATCCGGCACAGAGTTCGGACGGGTCCCTTTGCACTCGACAACTGCATGCAACAGTTTGGCCCAGATGGCGGATGATAAGTTCCGGGAATTTTGGCACTGGCTGGATTCTCTCGGTTGGGTGTATCAAGATCGGTGGGTAGACCAGAGCTTTTTGAATACTTCAAATAGAGTCTCCAATGACCGTAGCCGCTGCACTGCGCGCAATATCCCTTCTCTGATTGCGATCTGTGGTGGAGGTCCCCGTCTCGACTCAGTCCCTGCTACCCTTTTGTTGGGTATCGGACCATCCTGCATTTCACTGCTTTCGAATGATGGAGGGCACGGCTAGATCCTCTTGATGAGGTGCATCGTAAAAGGAGAATTGGAACATTGGGAACAGTGCCAATGAGTATCCGGCATAAGGATAAGTCACATGGACAATTGACAAGATTCCGCAACGATGTCTTCGTGCTCACTCGAAACTTGTATCCTTCTTCGTCCTTTTCCTCAAAAGGCGCTACGGAGGTTCAATTAGCCTGTCAGTGGTCCACTCGCCACCGTGGAGTTCGAGGTTGATTTTGACACTGCCTCTATTTTCTCGGTGACCGAGACCTAGAGAAACGATGACATGCTCCAAAGTCTTGGGACGCGCTGTACACTCGCGAGGGCATACAGTGGTCGAGGGGGCCTCAGCGGGAGCCAACGGCCGGGGCAGCGTCGGCCTTGACGACGGCTGCATGCCTGCAGCCGGCGGTTGTTGACACGGTGCGACGCACGGTGTGCACAAAGGCCAGGCGAATAATGGCGCCCGGCGCCCCGCGGTTCCCGCAAGGTGTGCTTTTGTCGGTTAGGACAGCCTGCAAGGTTTTGGTTCCTTTCCCCAATAAATGTGTAGGAAGACAAACAAACGGCGGTATTGAAGCCGCTGGCTGGAAAGTGGTGAGAGGGAGTCATGCAACCTTAGCACTCAGAACACAAAATGGCGCCTTCCCAAAACTAGAAAGCAAGTATGACCCCCTACCGAAGCGAGCACACAGTAATGCCCCCCACGAGAAGCATGAAAATAAGGCACCCAGCGAAAAATGGACCCCGGCTAGGCAGCATGAAAAAATAGCACCCCCCTTTAGCGATGCCAGGTCATCGACTAGATTTTGCGATCGGTAGAGGGCCTGTTCTTCTGTTCAGCAGATTTTGCTACTTTTTCCATTTTTCTAGAGTTGGGGGGGGAGAGATTTGTGTTCACACTCTTCCAAGAAGAGAAGGTGCACACGAAGGCCACTTGCACCAGGGCGACAGTTAATGGTCAATGACGAGGTATCGCCAAAAGGGGGGTGTTATTTCTGTGATACTTAGGGGGGGCATTTTTGCTAGGTGTAATTTTTGCGCGCTATCCTCGATGAGGGTTGCATTATTGCATGCTCGCATTGGGGGGTGCCATATTTGCTTGCTTGCATTCGGGGAAACCATTTTTGTGTGCTCGCGTTGGGGGTCCCATTTTACATGCTACTCTTAAAAAGGTGCTGATTTTGAATTCTCCTTGTGGGATTCTTTGTTTTAAAGATAAAAACCCTAACATCAGCATTCAGGGATCCATGGATTTTTGCACTATAACAAAGGGTCAAACAACCCGCGCTCACCCGCAACACTTCGCCCCGATCGGTGTCTAGAATCTTACTCGGCAACCTATTTCTTCCTTTTTAGTAAAGACGAGCGATGCCAAGTTCAGGAAGCCCAACACTAACAAACGATGCATATGCATGTTTCTATCTATATCAACATGTATATCCATATCAACAGTAATATGTTTACCTATATCTAATCATATCTTTGTCTATGTCTATATCTTTATCTACATCTACATCTACATCTACATCTACATCTATATCGATATCTATACCTATATCTATATCTATAACTATATCTATATTTAGCGAGAGGGCTAGTTTGACCCTCCCTCCTTGCTAAAGCGAGGGGTGGTTGCGCACCACCCCTCGCGTTAACGAGGGCAAGCCGACAGCTGGCACTTTACTGGCCGCCGGCCAGCTGGCTACCGGTCGGCTAGACGGCCGCCGGCCGGCCAAGTGACCGGCTGGCCACCAGCCGGCCAGATGCGAGCCGCCGATCACGGCCTCAGCCCGATCAACGGCTAAGGGGCCACAAGGGCCTTAAGGGCCACGCCTCGTGGCCTCGTGCCCTTGCCCCCCCTTCGCCATCCTTATAAGTGAGCAAGCAAGATCGAGGGATAGCAGGAGCGAGGGTGAGAGCGAGCAGCAAGGAGAGCGGACGAGAGGCGTCGACGTGAAATCGCCGATCGTGCCTCGAATGCGATGATTCTGTGCCGACACATAAAAGAAAACTCGAGTTTGTTTCGAACAAGGTACGAGTTTCGAAACAGGAAAACTCGTGGAAACGTACATGTTTTAGCTAAAAACCCCCAATTTGAGTCCGAAAACCAAGGGTAAGGCTAAAAATGGAAATGAACCTTTGGCGACTCAAAATATTTGAGTCTCCTTCCTCTTCGTCGTTGATGACTATTACCCCTCAGACTTCCAAAGGGGTTCAATCCCTAACGCGGACTGAGAATTCCATTCTGTGAATGCCGACGATGACTTTCGAGTAGGAGTTGGAGACTTAACCCGCTAATTGGTTCTCAGAGCCAGACAACCCTCGCAACCAAGGGTCGATGGAAATGGCATCTACTTCCTACATATAATTCCGCCAAAAGCTAAAAGCAGTAGCGAAAATGCCAGAATGGACTATGATGTCGATTCTAAACTGTTACTAGCACCAAAAAGTGCATTACAAAGGTCTTGAAAATCTCTACTTCAACCTTCTAGTTCCTTTGAGATTCTCCATAAGTCCAAGGATCTAGGTGGCTTTTTTTGGATGGGTGGGGAGTGCCCACCCGAAAAACCACCAATTTGTCTCCATTTCAAGGTTCCCTCCTCTCTCGTTCATCCAAAAATTGGGATAGCATTTCTTCCCAAGGCCAAGAGCCCACACGACCTGAGAGCACCCAAAAAAATGAGGGAGGAAAAAGCCTTGAAGATTTTTGGTGGCTTCCTCAACGCTGTCGGTTCAAGGAAGACGCCACCAAGGGGTGCGAGGTGTGCAAAAGACTCAAGAGTAGGCAAAGGAATACAAGAATACAAAGGGAGGAAAAGTAAGAAGAGTGAGTGAAGAAGTTACTCGGACTTGTTAGAACTCCTTTCCAATTCTTTGTCCTTGTTTTGTAAGTGGCACTCATATTTGTTTGTCATTCCCTTGTACTCTAATTTTCTGTTTTCTTAGGTTCTAGTCCTTGCCAATCGCCATGAGTCATAACTTAGGAAGACTAGCTCAAAATCCACGCCCTTGTGTTGATGTGTCCGCTTAAGAACATAGATGTTAAAATTATAATTGCCTCACCGATCGTGGGAGCAAGTCTTAAGAGGCGATTCCTCACAATTGTGGGTTGATCCTCATAACAATCTTCATATTCCAGTTGCACGGGCGAAGACTTGGCAAGTGCCACAAAGGCAAGGTGGTCATGGCATCACAACACGCCCTCGGCGGACTCCCAATTCTGAAAGCCCTCAACGCGAGCACAGCTGCCAAAGCAAAGGCAACCGTATCGCCAAAGGCAACCGGCTCCAACCTTGACGACATCGAGAAGTATGCATAGGCCAAAAAGGTGCTTGATGAGAACGTCGACGTGCATGCAGGCAACCCCCACACGATGGATGACGTAGCACAAGAGGATCTCCTGGAGGGAGACCCGAATGAAGAGCACAACGAATATGATGGCAAAGGTGACAAGGAACGTAATCATTACCATTGTCGTGCGATGAACTCAAACCCCTTTCTCGAGAAGGGCAAGGCGCTCGTTGCATTGCCTGAAGCTGTCGACGTCAGCGTGGGTACCACAAGTAGCAAAGGCGCAAAAAGCGGCCACGTGGGAAGTTCCCGTGAGAACAAGCCAATCGATGTCGTTGCAAAGAACATTCGCGATGACCCTCGTAGACTCGCTGAGTTTGCCGCTGAGGCGGCCGTTCGTCTGAAGATCACCACCAACGGTGGAGGTACCGCAACACTTAGAGGAGTGGGGGAGGAACCCCCTTCCTACGATATGGCCGTAATGGGGCAGGGCAGTGCTCACTCGAGCGTCGTCAGTGACGACAAAATCCTTCGAAAGTTGGGACTCTTTGGAAGCGACTACACAAACCATACCCTCTTGTAATGTATACAACGCGAAGACCAAGAGGGTATCGTTAATGCTCTGACGACATCAGAGCTCAAGTTCGCGTTTGCCCACCTGCTGGTCCACGTTAGGCGGAGCATCACAAACCTTGATCGTGATTGACACCTTAAGTGTGTGGCCACCCGTGAGGCAAGCAGCCGATGCAACAACCTAAACGAGGCATTGTAGAGCGTGACCCAGGTGTGAATTCCCCAGCAAACGCAATAAGACGCAACTACTGATGCCACTGTTGGTGGTAGCGAAGATTTGTCTACCTCGACAACTTCAAACCCTTCTTAAACACATCCTTCATTCATGGTGTGGAGATCTTCTAAAAGGGCGTGAAGCTGATCGACTGGCTGAATCCCATGGAGTACATTCTACATGTCCACAAGGCTCCACTCAACCCTTGGGGTGACCTTGCCACAACACGACTTGAAGACAAGCTCTTCAAGTATGTGGTCAAGGAGTAAACTACGTAGCAGCCACACCTCGAGTGGCAGCTTATACCATGGAAGGCATTCTGTATGATCATGCGTAAGAAGTGCATCACGCATGAGGAGGCGTAGCACGCCTTCCACAAAATCAAGGACTTTAGGTTGCTGGGTGGCTCGCTCAAAACTTACTTGAGCAGTGTCACTACACTCGTAGAGGAAGCCGAAAGCTTCATCGAGGGCGATGGGAATCAAACCTTCAAGTACCCACAGTGCATGCTCTCGTAGTACTTGCCAACAAGAAGCTAAAGGACAAGAACACCACAAAAAAAACCGGTTAGGCTTGGACAAGCTGGAGGGTGTTGTAGAATTACATGAGTGAGGTGTTTTCGACAAACCCGAAGTACTACTTGGACACACAGCCAAACACACGTGCAGAACAAGGTCGTGACATGCTCAGAGACGGTGTGGGGGCTGGAGGAGAAGCCAGGTAGCGAGGCAGGGCAAAGGGAAAGCAGCTTGCAAACCCCTTCAGTCAAGAAGACTAGCGGTTACAAGACCCTAAACCACAAGCTTAGCCGTAAAAATGACGAGCTGCATGCTGCTCATGAGCGTCGTAGCATAGCATTCTGTGACGGAATCTGCCACAATTGTATGCAGCCTGGTCACTTTAGGGCTGAGTGCCCTGAGGCTACTGGTGTTGGACAAGGGCCTGCAGCGTTAGCCGCTGCAGTGGCACCTCATAGGGAGGGTGCAGATAGATGTGTGGACAGTTTGCGATCAAAGCAATGGGCATGGCTGTGGTAACGGCGAAGGCCGTGGGGCAGATTTTCCTCAACCCTGATTGATGTTAGTGGGGACCACTCAGGGGTCAAACTAGATCACGAGAGTGGGTTCATATTTTCATACAAGGATGTTAAACAAATTGAAATTTTTATGAATTCACCTTTCTCTGTTGATTTCTGCTCTCTCATTCAGCCTCATTCTACACATGATGTTCGATATTACCCACTAAATCTTGTATCACTAGTCGAGATACATGATCAAACCTGCTTAGTGGTGAGGACACCAACCACTGTACAAGAATTGTGTAACATAATGATTGAATAAAATACCCTTAAAGTGATAAGTTCAATCACGTTTATGGTACCTTTAGTTAATTTTTTTGACCTAGTGGAATTTAAAGAATGGAAGGTGCTAGCCAAATTCACACATGCCCACAAGATGCGGAATCGAGTAGGTAAATCATTGGATTTGCGGCGTCCTCCGTCTAGATTCCCTGTTTCTCACAAACTCATTTTGCCATCTTCAAGCCTATTCACTATGAAGAGTGGAGGCAACGTGACGATGTTGTTCAAAAGACACATAGATTGTGCTCCTTTGAACATTCTCCCTGACTTTGGAGGATATGACTACTTTGATAGCCTTAGCTATACCCGACGGGTTAGCCTGAGGTACGAGCCATTGAATGGCTCAGTTGTCGTCGTTGACAAAAGTACGGTACCCGTGATCGGTACTTGTAAAGCAAATATTTGTATTCAGGGGTACACACAAATTGTCACGTTTAAGGTACTCAAAATTCTTGAACCAATTGATGTGGTGCTAGGAGAATTCTGGCTCCATGAGAAGAAGGCTTGAATGTGCTTTGAATCAAAGCATTTGATCCTCAGGAAAACGATGCTTTACATTGATAATGAGTGCACAATTTTCGTAGAAACGACTGAAATTTCATTATAGCTTGTCCGTGATGCAAGTCAAGAGACGTTTTCAGTAAGTTTCTCGATAGTTCTTTGCTCAACTGCAGAAAGTGGAGGATGACGTGAAGGAAGGAACACCATAAAAGATCAAATCTCTATTGGCAGAGTTCTCGAATGTATTTCAAGGCACACGAGATGGGCTTCCACCAGAAAGACACATGGGCCACACGATTCCACTACAACCAGAGGCGAATCCTTTGTTCAGACCCATGTATTGCCTTAGTCTAGTAGAAAAGGTGAGAGGTGGAATGCCAAATGAAAGAGTACATTACAAAAGGATGGATCGAGCCAAGTAGTTTGTCATACGATGTGTGGATCCTTTTTGTGAACAAAAAGGACGGTGGTTTAAGCATGTGGGTTGATTATCAGATGTTGAACAAGCTGAAGGTGAATAATCGATTCCCATTACCGTGGATTGGTGACCTTTTTTACAAACTCCACGAGGCAGAGGAATTTTTGTCCTTGGATTTGTCTTAAGGGTAGTAGGATATTTGGATCACGTAAGATGATGTATCCAAAACCACGTATTAACACACATGGAACACTATCAGTTTGGATTGTTATGCTTCGAGCTTACAAATACCCGGCAACCTTCCAAAAAACAATGGATCACAATTTGCCAAGAAATTCAATGCGTAAAGTCCTCACAATCCTTTGGGAACATAAGTTCTATGAAAAATTGAGCAAGTGTAAATTTGTACAAGATGAGCTCAAATACCTTAGACACATCGTTGGCAAGGACGGCATCCGTGTGGAACCAATAAAGGTCCAAGTTGTTGCACACAGATCACGCTTGAGAAATGTGGGGCAGATTTGGTCTTTCCACGACCTTGAAACTACTTTCAACGGTTTATGCAAGGGTATTCGACCCTGATAGCACCATTAACCAAGCTCACACAAAAATAAGTGCATTGGGAATGGAAATCTGATTACGAAAATGCTTTTCACAAAATCAAAGAGCTTATATTGACAACACCCATCCTAGCTCTTCCGGATCCATCGCAACCATGGGAGGTTTGATATAGTGCATATGTATTAGGACTCCAAATTGTCCTCGAGTAGAAAAGTCACCAAGTTGCAAATTAAAGCTAGAAGCTCATCCTCATGGAAACGAGGTTTACGACTGGGGATCAAGAGCTCCTTGGACTAGTACACGCTTTTAAGATGTGGTGTTCCTACCTCAATGGTACTAAAGGGGGTGTGACAATCGTTACCGACCATAATCCATTAGTTTTTTTCAAATGCAACCAAATCTGTCAACACAACAGGTGCGTTGGAGCAAATACCTGAACAAATTCTTGTTCACATGGGAATGTCGACCAGAACACATCAACTTTGTCGATCCACTTAGCTGACAACCTATAGAAATTAAAGCAACCACCGAGGTTGGAGGTTGCTTTAAATCCATTGCAACAGTAACAGTACAAACTCCAGATCCTGTTGCACGTATGCGGCAACCACCATGAGAGATTATCCATAACAACGATTTTGTAAACATGATTTGAATGGGATACTTATGGATTCTTTGTTTCAAGACTCTCAAAATGTGGACAATTATAGATTGGTGGAGGCCACAGGAATCTTCTGGCATGAAGAACAAGTTGTGCCAAAATCTAGAGACCTTCAAGTAAAAATCATTTCCCAATTCCACGACTCACCGGTCGCGCGTCATGTGGGACCTCAAAAAAATGGACAGACACTCTCAGACAACTATTGGTGGCCATGATGGAGTTTTGATGTCCATAAGTACTGCTTGACATACGATCCATGTCTTCAAAATAGGGCTAATAAGAAGAAGCCTTTTGGACTCCTATAATAGCTTCCCATTCTTCGGACACCATGGGAGTGCGTCTACATCAACATAATTACTAGTGTTCCTGACACTGCTTGAGGCCACGATGTAATACTAGTGGTTGTGGTTCTTCGCACGAAGATGACACACTTCATTCCTACAACCACTAATGTGAAATTAGAGGAGATCGTTTGTCTCTTCTTTGAAGGTGTCGTAAAGTACGATGGCTTGCCATTGCGCATTATCTCCAATCGAGATCAAAAACTTTTTAGTGAGTTCAAGCAGAAGATGTAGTACTTTGGCGGTGACTTACAAATGTCGATAGCGTTTCACCATCAAACAGAAGGACAATTAGAGCACATGAGCTACACTCCAAAACAAATGATCCGCATGTACTTCGACCTTTTAATGAATGACTTGGACAACTTCCTACCACCGGCAGAGTTTTTGGTAAATAACTCGGTGAACAAGTCTACACAGTTCACATCGTTTGTGTTGAATAGTGGTCGGCATCATGTGGTTCCCTCTTCTTTTGTAAAGAGTGGGAGTAAAGAAGGACATGTTACTTCTAATCAAGCCTTTTCCTAGCACAGAGACTCCTTGTTTTAGGAGGCAAAGGATGACCTTCAAGTTGTTCGGCAACGATAAAAGACATACGTTGACAAAAGTAACTTTGAGGTCTCGATTGACATTAGTGACCAAGTGCTGCTTACCATTAGGAATCTTTAGCTGAAGTTTCCAAGGGCATGAATACTTATACCAAAGTGGATTGGGTCGTTTCTCATCGTTTCACACATCGAGCTAGTGGCACACTCATTACGCCTACCACCGAGTATGAAGATACATGACATGTTTCATGTGAGCTTGTTGGCTCCATATATGGTAAAGGGAACCATTCACTCACCACGGACAGTCCTTTCTGTCAATGGCCAATGCGAGGTTTTTTCCTACTTCTACATCGAGAGCGTACTCTCTAGTCATGGATTGTTCAAGAATTCCTTGTTTATTAGGCCGAGTTTGGACCCAAACATAGCTCATGGGAGCCCTATCTCGGTTGCCCAAAGGGGTTGTCAATGAGTATTGGAGCAATCTGGCAGCTCGTACTGATCGACGCATGCTAAGGGGCACCACCTAAAAGCATAAAATTTGAACAACATTTACCAGGGCGGCATTCGTGGTCTAGAACCATAAGAGGTTAGGGACGCCCAACATGGTGTCGCGCGGACTCTCTAGCCTAGAGGGGAGGTCACTAGTTGTGCTGACGAACAAGCTGTAGCTTAGGTCCAAGTGCCAAGTACGCGTTCATGTCTAGTTGGTGATTGAAATTATTAATTTTCTTCCACAATGTTGATGAATAGTTAACTCACAATGTTGCTTGCTATTCATAAACCGAGACGGTTCATAATAAGGGGGGAGGAATGTAGTAGGGGGGAGCTTTGGCCCTCCCTCCTCACTGAATCGAGGGGTGGTTACATACAAACCCTAACGTCAGTGAGGGGTGGCTGACGGCTAGCACTTCGCTCGCCGCGGAGCAGCTAACTCCCTGCCGGCTGGACGGTCAGCTGCCGACGAAGTGACCGGTCGACCACCAGTCGTCCAGCCACCAGCCACTAATCATCGTCTCAGCTTGATTGACAGCTGAGGAGCCACGAGGGCCTCAAGGTCAAGACCTCGTGACCTCATGCCCTCACCCCCCCACGCCCTCCTTGCAAGCGAGCAAGCAAGGACAAGGGTTAGGGGGAGGGAAGGTGATTGCAAGGAGAAAGCGGAACACGCCAGATGAGTCACAACAAAATTAGAGATTATGCATTTCCCACAACAATTTTGCACCGAAGCGTCATAAACAAAACTCAAATTCGTTTAGGACTAACTACAAGTTTTGAAACCAGAAAACTCGTGCAAACGCACACGTTTGACTTAAAAAAACCCCTCTTCGGGTCCCAAAACTAGAGGTAAGGCTGAAAACGGATATGGACCTCAAGAGATTCAAAATATTTGAGTCTCCCTACTCTAGGTCATTGATATCCCCTCAAACCTACAAACGGGTTAAACCCTTGATGCAGACCAAGAACGCCTTTCTGCGAACTACGATGACAACTTTAGAGCACGAGCTGACGACTCGACCGGTTACACTATTTGTATATCTATATCATTATCTATGTCTATATCTATATCTATATCTATATCTATATCTATATCTTTATCTAAATCTACATCTATATCTATATGTATATCTATATCTATGTGAATATCTATATCTATATCCAAATGTATATCTCTATTTATATCTATATCTATATCTATATCTATATCTATATCTATATCTATATCTATAGCTATATCTATATCTCTATCTATATCTACATCTATATCCATATCTATATCTATATCTATATCTATATCTATATCTATATCTATATCTATATCTATATCTATATCTATATCTATATCTATATCTATATC
>SZWC01041216.1:0-10669 GCA_023375785.1 Penium margaritaceum
AATATGCCTCTTTGAATTTTTGCCACTACTCCAAGCTAACAGTTTGCACGTCGCAGCCAGAAAAAAATGGTGAGCTTCACTTTTGATGAGAGCTATTTTGATAAGGTCAAAAGGACTACTTACTGCTATTAGTTATTGCTTCTCTAGTTGCTATCACTACTTTGTCGCTACACCGATCATTGACAAAGGAGGATCAACGGTCGTCAATAGTAAACTCACCCTCCAAGGGAGGAAACTTGAAACGGGTTCTAGGTGCTGCTAAAACAAAATCTGAATTTCGGTCATATTTTTTGGTAATCCACGAGGTAGCCTATAGCAGACACGGTTCTTCTCAAGTTTCTTTTGTTTCTTATCTGCCTTTACTACTCTTATTTTTGGTATTGGAAGTTGTTGCTTCCTCCTACTAGAAGGCACTGCAAACTTGGTTGGCGTATAGCTCGAATTCCTATGATGGACATGCTTAGCTCCATAGCTTCTGATCACGACAAGCTCCTTTGAGGCTTTTCTGAGTCCTCGGACTCACCCCCTTCACTCCAACTGCTGCTCAAATTGTTGCACAGCTGCCTAAGCTCCTATTGGCACATTAGGTGCTATTGAGCATGCTCTTTGTGATGTGGGAGGTGCGGTAGAAAGGAGAAAAATTTCCCGTCCACGAACTTTGTCTTCTTGTGAAATTTGAAGAACGAGGTCCTCAATTTCTCAATAGATCCGACATCTCTATCACAAATTTTCTTTGGCTCTAGTATCTAATGTTGAGCAGTTTGAAGTAAATTGCAAATGCAACCAATTTGCGTGCATGCCGCCTTCATGAGAACGAGCTTACTTCTACCTGCCACTCTGTCACAATTTTTTATGGAGCGTTAATGCTCCATTCATGCATGTCATTTGACATGTGGTGAGCTTATTGCTTTTGCTCCAAAAAAACATTTTCACGGGGCGCAATAGCTCCATTTGCGCATCCCACCTCACACCTCTTGGGCTTACTGCATCCACCTCCCACTTTGGCACGATTTTGTCGCGGAGCGCAACTGCTTCGTTTGTACATGCCGCTAGAAACTAGGTGAGCTTACTACATCCACGTGTTGTTCTAAAAATATTTTGTGTGCTTCTCGGCACATAGCATTGCAAGGATCTTCAAGGCATCACCAACACCTTTCTTTTCCTCCCATTCACTCAAGAATCTGGATTCATTACTTGGACTAAGTAAGCTGCTACTTGCTTTTTCACAATTTTTGTAACTTTTGGTCATGCAGATGTTCTTCTATGCAAATGTGTTGAGGATTTTTCATTTACTCATCTTCGTCAAGGAGGGGAGAGGTTTCCTTGCATGTAAAATGCATCCTTGTTGATGTTTTTTTGATCAATTTTGCAAATGCATAGATCGATGTGCTCTCACGAAGAAGATTGTTGCCATTGCAAGTTTTTCCTCTGGCTTTCCCTTGCCTTTAGATCCACATCTCCTTATTATTCATGAGCAGGACCATGATGATGTACGCACTCAAAGTGTCGCACATCTTGACGCCGGTTGCTCCAATGTGTCATGAACGCTACTCCACTTGTCCTTTTGTTGCACTTGCCAGTGCTGAAGCTACAACCAAATGGTGCATTCAGATTCCATTACCCCCTTTTTGTTGCTCAAATGCTCTTTTTTCTTTGTTTTTTCTCTTCTTTATTCGGTACTAACTACTTCTCGTCTTGGAACGTCTTGCGGTTGTGAGAAGCACATGTTAGACTGCTGACGAGCTTCTCTGCCTTGGTGCACTTGTCACGATTGCACTGATGGCTTTTGCTGCTCTTACAAATTGTACGTTGGCTTTTGCTTGGCCGCATGCCGAATTGGCAATGCATTTTGCGGTCGTATTGGCTTTATTCAAGCTGATGAAGAGTCTACTTGTCATGCAATTTGAGGCACCGCCGAAGACATGTCCACCTCCGCTGCTTTGCTACACCATTAGCATTTAGCTGCTGGGTCGTCTTTTCTTGGATAAAGCATCAAAATTTTGTCTTGAATACGAAGCTTTTATGAGCTTTACTGGTCAACTTTTGGACATTTGGAAAGCCGTCCAATCCAATGACCATTAGTATTGACCATTTTCTCTCAAGGATGCACAGTCGTGAGGCTGGTGCTTGCCGTTGCTTAGCTGTTGATGGCAGCCTAGTTCCTAAGTCACCTCTCCACCCTTCATGAGCAGCTGTAGACCGGCTGATTGCCTTGTCTCTCTGACAACCTAAGTTGTCGATGGCTTTCCTGCTTGCTACTCGTAAAGTTGTGCACGGAGTGATGCCGACCCTCAAGGCATCATCATGTGGGTATTTGCAAAGTACCATAGGATTGTCACCTGTAGCTTGTGGTGCTTGAAATCTTCGGGGCACTATTGCATGATTTGATTGTTGCAATGGTGCCGTCATGGATGCTTCAATGGATACCACAAGAGTGTGCACACTTCCTCCATCATCACATGATAATGACTTTCTCTGCTGAGAACTGACACGCTCTGACATATCTATGGGAGAACTCAAGTGTGGAAATTTTGTAGATGGCTTATGTGAAGTTGATGAACCTTTATTCAGCTAGAAGGCCTTGTTTGGTTGTAGGATCCGCATCACTTGACCTTCAGGTTGAGATGTTAGGGTTATTTATAGCTCAGAAGCATGCCGCTCCCATTGGCAAAAGAGNTTGATGGCAGCCTAGTTCCTAAGTCACCTCTCCACCCTTCATGAGCAGCTGTAGACCGGCTGATTGCCTTGTCTCTCTGACAACCTAAGTTGTCGATGGCTTTCCTGCTTGCTACTCGTAAAGTTGTGCACGAAGTGATGCCGACCCTCAAGACATCATCATGTGGGTATTTGCGAAGTACCATAGGATTGTCACCTGTAGCTTGTGGTGCTTGAAATCTTCGGGGCACTATTGCATGATTTGATTGTTGCAATGGTGCCGTCATGGATGCTTCAATGGATACCACAAGAGTGTGCACACTTCCTCCATCATCACATGATAATGACTTTCTCTGCTGAGAACTGACACGCTCTGACATATCTATGGGAGAACTCAAGTGTGGAAATTTTGTAGATGGCTTATGTGAAGTTGATGAACCTTTATTCAGCTAGAAGGCCTTGTTTGGTTGTAGGATCCGCATCACTTGACCTTCAGGTTGAGATGTTAGGGTTATTTATAGCTCAGAAGCATGCCGCTCCCATTGGCAAAAGAGCTACTTCTTGTCAATTTGTTGTCGTTGCTCTTTGGTTTCATGCATGAAAGATTGCTCCCTAGCTATCTCATGTTGACCTATATCAAGCACTCATGGTACGAGTGTCGCAGATGGCACCTCTTTTCTAGCGGGTTGTATCTGAACCACGTAAATCTATATCATACCAAAAGTTGTGGATCATTCAACTTGGATATGCACTTGCATGAGAGCTTGTGGAATTATTTATGCCACATTTGTCTATGGGACTACTATGATTGATGACGACAATAGTTGTGCAAGTTCAAGCTGATGTTGTGGATGCACTTGATTCTAAATCATGTACAACCTCTGTTGAAGCTCTTAACAATAAGCTTCAAAGCTTGTGTAAATCAACTGCTAACGCAAGACTCCATTTGCACACACATCATCTCAGCCTGTCCTTGTTTGAGGCGCCTTCTCTCTTAGCACTGAGAGGTAATTTAACTGTTGAGAGACCATTTGTGGGCTCTCCATATTGAGGTCGCTCAAAGTGTCCACAAGAAGTACATTTGTGCAAGGTTCCCACGACACAACAATCGTTGTCATCCTTTGAAGCTTGAGTTGTACATGGATAGTTTGAGGAGGTGGATGAGAGGGAGAGAAATTTTAGATGAGGGAAGGAAGAGAGAGAGGGAAGAGGACGAGAGGGCAAGAGGAGTAGAGCCAAATAGAAGGAGANTGTGTAAATCAACTGCTAACGCAAGACTCCATTTGCACACACATCATCTCAGCCTGTCCTTGTTTGAGGCGCCTTCTCTCTTAGCACTGAGAGGTCATTTAACTGTTGAGAGACCATTTGTGGGCTCTCCATATTGAGGTCGCTCAAAGTGTCCACAAGAAGTACATTTGTGCAAGGTTCCCACGACACAACAATCGTTGTCATCCTTTGAAGCTTGAGTTGTAACTGCTGCATTATGCTAGCGGCATTGGTCTTTTGCTCTCATCGCATGTAAAGCATGTCAAGATGTCCTTGTGCTCTCAGACTATGTTAGGGTTCTAGGAGCCTGTAGTAACCAAGTCACCACGTGTTTTGATGCAACAAGAGGGTCTTGCTCCTGTCCACGATCTCTGAGCCGAGCAAGCAAACCTTTTACTCTTATGTGCGGGAGAGGAAGAATGGAATCAAACTTAAAGTTAAAAAGAATATCAAGTACAATGATGGTATTGGGAAAGAGCAACGAATCAAAGCTTTGCTTAATGCTTGGACACAACCTTCCCCAACTAAGGGCACAACATCTTACTAGGCAATCTAAGTTGTCCTTCCAATGGTTTAATCACGGTCATAATACTTTTTGGTGAAATGGCATCCAGGTTGATAAGGTAGCCTCTTATCCACACTAGCAGCTAATGCCAGACATAGAGCAGCTAATGCAAGACTGCCAGGGTGGTTAGAGGACTTCTGACCCTCCTAAACCAAACTGACCAAGTTCTACTGGGCTTGCTAGGTCAAAAAAGGGGAATTCCAATAGAGTCCTTGTTGACTCTATCAGCATTGCACACGCAGAGCAGACACCAGACACCAACTCTAGGCTTAACGAGTAGACACAACTCCTAGCGCAGATGTGAGCAATGTCTAAAGAGGCTACCATAGCATGGCTGCTCTCTTGTCTTACGTGCAGTCTAACCACCTCTTCTACGTAGTCAGGCCTTCAGGAAGTCAGGGTGGACCACCAACCCGGGCTGGCATAAGGTTGCCAAGCTAACACGGGTCTTCAAGTGAGCAAGTGAGTGCAAGGTCTTTGTCCGAGGCGTTCTCTCACAAAGGAGGACTACTCGTGCAACTAGTAGAGTTGATGGAGTTGTTGCTAAAGTTGTGTTGGAGTTACTAGACTGAATGAGTCTAGTCTGCATTTATACTAGAATCTTGGTATGTTGACCAACTAGTTTGTGCCTAGAGTAAGCTTCTTATTGCAAAGTCGTAGCGTCCTTTTCACGCAATATTTGTAGTCCATGTCATGTAGATTCCCCCACAAGGAGGTTTTTTTAATGCTAGAAATGTGGCCGTGGTCCCTGCCGCTAAGTCGTACATATTACTACAGACTCCGGACTGTCTCCACTCTTCGCTCTGCATGTAGTTGCTGAGTCGTGCATGTCATGGGTGATGCAGTAGCTAAGTTGTGCATGTCATAGGTGGTGCAATCCGAGTCTTGCATGCAACACCTAATGTAGAGTGATTCCTCCTCAAGAGCTTTGCTTGCATGTGCTGATGCAAGCGGTCCTAGTAGACCTGTTTTGTGTCACCTTTTCTTGACTGGTTAGGGTCGAGTACCCAGTTGTGCTGTTTTGCACTAAGTAGCTGTTGACCAAGTTGGGCTTGCAAGCATGCAAAGCCATGATGTGGATGCAATACAAAAATTGAGGCTCCTTTCCCCACATGGAGCTTGATTTCAGAATTTGATTTGGCATATACATAGAAAATTCTCTGTCAGTCGACACTCGGGCATTTACGGATCAAAGTTCGTAACTTTGCGTACAAACCCTTGATTTTCAATCTGAGTACGCCATGTGAAAACTGTTGCTCAGCGTAGCTATCGCTCAATTGTAACAATTTGGTTGTACTAGTATCGCATCATAGTGCCCTTTTCTAGGATGCCACACAATTGTTTCTTAGTCGAGTGATGACCACAATACTATTGGAATAAGTGATTTGCAACACAATAGTTGTGTTGCATGCGAGCACTTCGTTCATTATTTTAATCAACAACTGATTTTTGATATCATAATGAAAATTGTTTGCGCAACTTATCATGTGAGCTCACAATTGTTTGAAGCCATGTTTCCTTTTCCTTCATGGAAACTATATGTCCTTATTTCAGACGGACCTGGAACTCATGGACCTTATTTGTCGAGTCCCTTTGATGGTCTAGTACGAAGAAATCACCCACTTGAGTTGTGGTTCATGAGAACTCAACATTTTTCATCCACGCAAACTTACATGGAACAAGGAAGACACTTCATGGCGCCATGTCAATATTAAGTGGGATGCTATGTATGTGTTTGCACCACCTATTTTATGTAACGTGAAAGTGATGATGGGAATGTGGGCACCTAATGCAACTCTTTTGTATGCAATGTATGATTTGGACGTATGGGTGCTGATTCATCCCATTACTCTTTTGTATGTGTGACCCCAAAGGCTCCTTATCCATATTTTGTTACTTCAATGAAAATAAAGCCAATATTTTAACATGTGTGGTGCAACATGTTATCTCATTGCATTTTTTGGAAGAACATTATTGAGGTAAATGAAATTCATTGTTTACACAATTGTCATCAAACATTATTGTGCTTGGAGCATGGTAAGAAAAATGAAGATGTTAAAGAGAATTTACCGAATACGTTACATGTACACTCAACCTAGACTTTGATGTAATGACTAAGCTGACCAATTACAAGCTAGCTCTTGAAATATTGTGACAATGAAATCTTACATCTTAACGACATGAGCGTGCTCATATGCATAACATTAGTGACCTCATGATGTGAGCCGAGTTGTTAATTGCTCATAACTTTGTAACAAAGTATGTTCTACTAGCTCACCTCATACGAATAACATTGGTTACTTTTATGAGAGCCAACGTAGCATGGGAAAAAATACATGCCACAAGGGAGAATTGGCAAGAGAAATTGTGTCAAATGAAAAGTGTGCATGTAGGAAGTGCATACAACCAATGCCATTTGTGCCTGTGAAGTATTTTATAGTTCAATAGAAGAACAAGAGGAGGAGGATTTTATTATCAAGGCTTGGAACCTTCGTATGCTGGGATGTCAAGTAGGTAACCAATGTTATACATGTGAGCCAATGGGGCATGGGAAAAATACATCTCAATGATGTGAGTCAACTTGTTCATGGCACACAACTTTGTAACAAAGTTTGTTCTACTAGCTCAAAGTATAAATGTTCTACTAGCTCAAATGTTCTACTAGCTCAAATTACTATAAAACAGGTCAACAAGGAGATCAACATGCAGTGCAAATGCATTGGAAGTTTATTTTGTGTTAAGTTAAAGTTCTCAAGTAAGATTGAACAAAATTACTAGGTGTTGTATTTTTTTTCTTTGCATCGGACATGCAAACTATATCTTCAAAGAAATGAAAATGTTATGCCCATGTATCCAAGTAGAGAATAGGCATCACTTGAAAATTTTACAACCAACTTCCAACCTACCTTTTGACTATGGGGTAGGGTTGCTACCAGAATATTCATAGTTAAGTTGGCCAAGAATTATCTATCACACCTTCAATTCTTTAATCGATTTTTCTTCATATTCAAAAGGTGCCTAAGTGTTGTTTCTCTTCATGTTGTGTTTCTAAAAAGTTTTCTCCTTCACCTACACACCATGAAAAAACCACAATGGAGGCATTAAAGGGAAATGATAAAATGCATTAGAGCTACTTTTCATGTTTCGAGTAGGCAAAGTTAATTAACATAGAAGTAAAATGCTAGAGTTTTTAGTCCTCATGGCAGTACCCCTTTGGAACATCTATCCCAGCCACCATTTGACCGGCCCTCCGTGGCTCGTGCTTGATGGACATACTCGAGGAGCTATTCTCTACATTGCATGCCCCTCTCCAAATTGATCACCTATTAGGGTACTTCCTCATACAAGATTCACTTAGAAATGTGACAAGTTGATGGGAAAATGGACTTAACTTATTATGGATCATCTTGATGAAGAGAAACTAGAAAGATTCTAGTGAAACATAAAACTGAGTGAAAAAAGATTGTATAATCTTGTTGTCTTAGAGATTGTGGAAAACTAAAACAAACAATTGGTTTTGTCACCAATGTTGGTCATTCATTAAGAAAACGTAGGATAGAGGAGGTTATGTTCTTAAAAACTAACCAAAATGGATTGATATTTGTACAATGTATGAATCCTTGTTCACAAGGAAACCACGCAAAAAGAATGATCATGATGAAATGAATCTTTGTTAAGAATTATTCAAGTGCTTTTCTTCAGAAGCATGAAAAACCCATCGATGAAAATTTTATGGTGGATAACTTTTGATGAATGCTTTAGAAATTGGTTGCATAATATTATATTTCCATGAATGTTTCTTTTTTGTGTATTATTGATTTGACCTTGTTATACCGATTGTGATCATTAGAAATATTGATGTAGATTCACCTTTTCTATATGGAATGTGGATAACATAGAAACTTTTTTATTCATAAGAATTCCTGAAATGTGTCTTATTTTCTTAGTGTATGTTAATGTTTTCCGGAAGAATGTTTGTACACATTTCAAATAATCCATTCCAACACTGTTGTATTAAAGATTTGAACATTCTGATTTAGGCTTGTCTTCTGATTCCTGCAGCTTGTCGAAAGATACGAGGTGGTTGTGATATTTTATGCGTTTTGTTGGGGTTCGGTTGTTTTCGTTCTTCATGCGCGGTGTGCTATCCCTTCACCGCGAGACACAATTTTCCCGCAACCTCACATGAAGTAATGGTACTTTCAAGTATAAGTAAGAGAACAGGACTTCGCAGGACTCCCACTTCACCACGTAGGAACGCACGACGCGTTACGCCTGCGTTGGACGACGTGCGATAGCTGTCCTTGCGGTGTACATCTTTTCCTCTCTCAGATTTCGTCCCAGTTCTCCGGAGACGCCGCCGCCAGGCTCTCGGGATCACAGCCAGGGCAATGAATCGTGTGGCCCTGTACCGCAACATGTAAGCCCACAATCCCCCTTCTCCCCTATGGAGATGGTGCGTCCGGCGGAACCGTCTCCCTTCTCCCCGAACCACGCCGAGCACCACAAACCCGTGCCCTCCATCGCCGCCCCGGTCCTCTCGCGGGAGGCCGTGGCTGCGTCTTGTCCGCGGGCACGACGGCCGGCCGGTGGGCGCGAATCCGTTCGGCATCTCTCAACTCGCCCTCGACCGCCTCCCCCACCACCACCACCACCATCGTGGGATCACCACCAGCACAGGTAAGACGCGACGCCGCAGGTTATCCCTCCCCCCATCGCCCAACTTTCCAGCCGACGGCTTTGCCCTCCGGCTTCAGCCGCTGCTGCCCCCGAGGCCGGGCCGCACGTGGGGCCCCATGCAGGTTGACTTGCCGCAGCACGACGCAACGCAGCGCATACGCCCTCCCATCCTTCGGTCACTCCAGTTAAGAAATTTTCTCTGCCATCTTCCCCCTCCCCCCGCCCCAGCAAGCACTACTGGTGGTCGACACCCGGGAAACCCGCCTGAGCAGCAGCAGGAGGAGCAGCGGCGATAGCAACAGCAGAAAAAAACAACGGTAGCCATGTGCCAACTTGGTGTCCGTATTGTGCCCCTCCGAGATCCAGCTGTAGCTGTGACTGCAGCTGACGGCCGCGCGGCGCAGCCTGCAGCAGAGTGCAGCGTAGAGGCGTGCGGCATAGTGAGAGATAGGGAGGCTTGGGAGCAACACAGCAGCCAGCAGAGCGGTCCACTTCAGCGTCCCCAGCGAAGTGAAGTTCATACCAAGGTGACGTGAATTGGACCCTACTTGCCGTGTGACCTGATTGGTGCGGCAACGGCCGAGGACCGACGACGAACGACCGTGGCAGTGACCGTGGCAGTGACCGTGGCAGCGGTTCGGGCAAAAGGACGAGCGTACGAGGGCTTCAGTCCACACAGTGCTGCAGGAAGCCTACGTGTTGTGGCAGTTGAAGCAGCCAACAACAGCAGCAGCAGCTCCAACAACAACAGCCATAGCAGTAGCCACTAGAGCGGCAACAGCAGTCACAGGAGCAGATACATCAATCAAAGCAGCTGCATCGGCAGTAACAGCAACAAGCACATAAGCAGCAGCACCAGCAGCAGCAGCAGCAGCAGTAGAGGAGGAGGAGCAACAGTCACAAGAGCAGAAGCGGCAGTAGCAGCAGTGGCAGCAGGAGCCTTCGCAGCAGCAGACTCCGCCGCAGCAGCAGCCATATGAACAGCAGCAGAAGCAGCAACAGGAGCGGTCACAACAGCCACAGGAGGAGCAGCAGCAGCAGCAGAAGCGAATAGGAGGCGGAGAAACCCCTGCGGCCATCTGCAGCTCTGGCAGCTTCAGTAGGAGTGAGGGTTGCCAGCCTGCGCCACTGCACCATCCGTGGCAGCAGCGGCAACAGCAGCAGCACCAGTGTCGGCAGAGGAGGTGTCGGGAGCAGAAGCATCAGCAGCAGCAGCAGCAGCACCAGCAGCAGCACCAGCACCAGCAGCAGCGGCAGCGGCAGCAGCAGCAGCAGCAGCAGCGGCAGCAGCAGCAGCAGCAACAGCAGCACACCGACACTGTCAACAGCCCCACCACCAGCAGGAGCAGCAGCAGCAGCAGCAGCAGCAGCAGCAGCAGCAGCAGCAGCAGAGGCAGCCGCAGCATCATTGCGAGGGGGGCTTGAGTCCAGCAATATTCAGTTGGTCGTACTCGCTAAGGAGCAGGAGGAGGAGGAGGAGGAGGGGGGGGGGGGGGGGGA
>SZWC01041218.1:0-11289 GCA_023375785.1 Penium margaritaceum
AGAATCAGGCACAAGCATCAGGCACAAGAATCAGGCACAAGCATCAGGCACAAGCATCAGGCACAGGCATCAGGCACAGGAATCAGGCACGGGCATCAGGCACAGGCATCAGGCACAATCATAGGCCACAAACATCAGGCATGATCCTCAGCAACAAGTATCATTCATAAGCATCAGGCACGAGCATCAGGCACGAGCATCAGGCACAAGAATCAGGCTCGAGCATCAGGCATGAGCATGAGGCATAAGCATCAGGAACAAGCATCATGCACAACCATGAGGCACACGCATCAGGCGCAAGCACCAGGCGCAAGAATCAGGCACAAGCATCAGGTTTAAGCATCAGGCACAAGCATCAGGCAAAGGCATCAGGCACAAGCATCAGGCACAAGCAACATGCACAAGCATCAAGGACAAGCATCAGGAAAAATCATCAGGCACACGCATCACGCACAACGTTCAGGGGCAAGCATTAGGCACAAGCATCAGGCACAAGCATCAGGCACAAGCATCAGGCACAAGCATCAAGCACAAGCATCAGGCACAAGCATCAGACACAAGCATCTGGCACTAGCATAAGGCACAAGATCTAGGCACAAGCATCAGGCACAAGCTTCAGGCACAAGCATCAGGCACTAGCATGAGGCACAAGCATCAGGCACAAGAATCAGGCACAAGCATCAAGCGCAAGCATCAGGTGCAAGCATCAGGCACAAGCTTCAGGCACAAGCATCAGGCACTAGCATGAGGCACAAGCATCAGGCACAAGAATCAGGCACAAGCATCAAGCGCAAGCATCAGGTGCAAGCATCAGGCACAAGCATCAGGCACAAGCATCAGGCACAAGCTTCTGGCACAAGCATCAGGCACAATCATCAGGCACATGCCTTAGGCACAAGATTCAGGCACAAGCATCAGGCACAAGCATCAGGCACAAGCATCGGGCACAAGGATCAGGCACAAGCATCAAGCACAAGCATCAGGCGCAAGCATCAGGCACAAGCATCAGGCACAAGCATCAGGTACAAGCATCAGGCACAAGCATAAGGCACAAGCATCAGGCACAATGATCAGGCCCAAGCACCAGGTACAGGAATCAGGCACAAGCATCAGGCACGTGCAGCAGGCACAAGCATCGGGCAAGCATTAGGCACAAGCATAAGGCACAAGCATCAGGCACAAGCATCACCCACAAGCACCAGGTACAAGCATCAGGCACAAGCATCGGGCACAAGAATCGGGCACAAGCATCAGGCACAAGTATCAGGCACAAGAATCAGGCACAAGCATCAGGCACAAGAATCACGCACAAGCGTTAGGCACAAGCACCACGCACAAGCATCAGGCACAAACATCAGGCCCAAGCATCAGGCCAAAGCATCAAGCCCAAGCATCAAGCACAAGCAGCAGGCACAAGCATCAGGCAGTAGCATCAGGCACAAGCATCTGGCCCTAGCATAAGGCACAAGATCTAGGCACAAGCATCGGGCACAAGCTTCAGGCACAAGCATCAGGCGCAAGCGTCAGGCACAAGCGTCAGGCATAAGCATCAGGCACGAGCATCAGGCACGAGCATCAGGCACGAGCATCAGGCACGAGCATCAGGCACGAGCATCAGGCACGAGCATCAGGCACGAGCATCAGGCACGAGCATCAGGCACGAGCATCAGGCACGAGCATCAGGCACGAGCATCAGGCACGAGCATCAGGCACGAGCATCAGGCACGAGCATCAGGCACGAGCATCAGGCACGAGCATCAGGCACGAGCATCAGGCACGAGCATCAGGCACGAGCATCAGGCACGAGCATCAGGCACGAGCATCAGGCACGAGCATCAGGCACGAGCATCAGGCACGAGCATCAGGCACGAGCATCAGGCACGAGCATCAGGCACGAGCATCAGGCACGAGCATCAGGCACGAGCATCAGGCACGAGCATCAGGCACGAGCATCAGGCACGAGCATCAGGCACGAGCATCAGGCACGAGCATCAGGCACGAGCATCAGGCACGAGCATCAGGCACGAGCATCAGGCACGAGCATCAGGCACGAGCATCAGGCACGAGCATCAGGCACGAGCATCAGGCACGAGCATCAGGCACGAGCATCAGGCACGAGCATCAGGCACGAGCATCAGGCACGAGCATCAGGCACGAGCATCAGGCACGAGCATCAGGCACGAGCATCAGGCACGAGCATCAGGCACGAGCATCAGGCACGAGCATCAGGCACGAGCATCAGGCACGAGCATCAGGCACGAGCATCAGGCACGAGCATCAGGCACGAGCATCAGGCACGAGCATCAGGCACGAGCATCAGGCACGAGCATCAGGCACGAGCATCAGGCACGAGCATCAGGCACGAGCATCAGGCACGAGCATCAGGCACGAGCATCAGGCACGAGCATCAGGCACGAGCATCAGGCACGAGCATCAGGCACGAGCATCAGGCACGAGCATCAGGCACGAGCATCAGGCACGAGCATCAGGCACGAGCATCAGGCACGAGCATCAGGCACGAGCATCAGGCACGAGCATCAGGCACGAGCATCAGGCACGAGCATCAGGCACGAGCATCAGGCACGAGCATCAGGCACGAGCATCAGGCACGAGCATCAGGCACGAGCATCAGGCACGAGCATCAGGCACGAGCATCAGGCACGAGCATCAGGCACGAGCATCAGGCACGAGCATCAGGCACGAGCATCAGGCACGAGCATCAGGCACGAGCATCAGGCACGAGCATCAGGCACGAGCATCAGGCACGAGCATCAGGCACGAGCATCAGGCACGAGCATCAGGCACGAGCATCAGGCACGAGCATCAGGCACGAGCATCAGGCACGAGCATCAGGCACGAGCATCAGGCACGAGCATCAGGCACGAGCATCAGGCACGAGCATCAGGCACGAGCATCAGGCACGAGCATCAGGCACGAGCATCAGGCACGAGCATCAGGCACGAGCATCAGGCACGAGCATCAGGCACGAGCATCAGGCACGAGCATCAGGCACGAGCATCAGGCACGAGCATCAGGCACGAGCATCAGGCACGAGCATCAGGCACGAGCATCAGGCACGAGCATCAGGCACGAGCATCAGGCACGAGCATCAGGCACGAGCATCAGGCACGAGCATCAGGCACGAGCATCAGGCACGAGCATCAGGCACGAGCATCAGGCACGAGCATCAGGCACGAGCATCAGGCACGAGCATCAGGCACGAGCATCAGGCACGAGCATCAGGCACGAGCATCAGGCACGAGCATCAGGCACGAGCATCAGGCACGAGCATCAGGCACGAGCATCAGGCACGAGCATCAGGCACGAGCATCAGGCACGAGCATCAGGCACGAGCATCAGGCACGAGCATCAGGCACGAGCATCAGGCACGAGCATCAGGCACGAGCATCAGGCACGAGCATCAGGCACGAGCATCAGGCACGAGCATCAGGCACGAGCATCAGGCACGAGCATCAGGCACGAGCATCAGGCACGAGCATCAGGCACGAGCATCAGGCACGAGCATCAGGCACGAGCATCAGGCACGAGCATCAGGCACGAGCATCAGGCACGAGCATCAGGCACGAGCATCAGGCACGAGCATCAGGCACGAGCATCAGGCACGAGCATCAGGCACGAGCATCAGGCACGAGCATCAGGCACGAGCATCAGGCACGAGCATCAGGCACGAGCATCAGGCACGAGCATCAGGCACGAGCATCAGGCACGAGCATCAGGCACGAGCATCAGGCACGAGCATCAGGCACGAGCATCAGGCACGAGCATCAGGCACGAGCATCAGGCACGAGCATCAGGCACGAGCATCAGGCACGAGCATCAGGCACGAGCATCAGGCACGAGCATCAGGCACGAGCATCAGGCACGAGCATCAGGCACGAGCATCAGGCACGAGCATCAGGCACGAGCATCAGGCACGAGCATCAGGCACGAGCATCAGGCACGAGCATCAGGCACGAGCATCAGGCACGAGCATCAGGCACGAGCATCAGGCACGAGCATCAGGCACGAGCATCAGGCACGAGCATCAGGCACGAGCATCAGGCACGAGCATCAGGCACGAGCATCAGGCACGAGCATCAGGCACGAGCATCAGGCACGAGCATCAGGCACGAGCATCAGGCACGAGCATCAGGCACGAGCATCAGGCACGAGCATCAGGCACGAGCATCAGGCACGAGCATCAGGCACGAGCATCAGGCACGAGCATCAGGCACGAGCATCAGGCACGAGCATCAGGCACGAGCATCAGGCACGAGCATCAGGCACGAGCATCAGGCACGAGCATCAGGCACGAGCATCAGGCACGAGCATCAGGCACGAGCATCAGGCACGAGCATCAGGCACGAGCATCAGGCACGAGCATCAGGCACGAGCATCAGGCACGAGCATCAGGCACGAGCATCAGGCACGAGCATCAGGCACGAGCATCAGGCACGAGCATCAGGCACGAGCATCAGGCACGAGCATCAGGCACGAGCATCAGGCACGAGCATCAGGCACGAGCATCAGGCACGAGCATCAGGCACGAGCATCAGGCACGAGCATCAGGCACGAGCATCAGGCACGAGCATCAGGCACGAGCATCAGGCACGAGCATCAGGCACGAGCATCAGGCACGAGCATCAGGCACGAGCATCAGGCACGAGCATCAGGCACGAGCATCAGGCACGAGCATCAGGCACGAGCATCAGGCACGAGCATCAGGCACGAGCATCAGGCACGAGCATCAGGCACGAGCATCAGGCACGAGCATCAGGCACGAGCATCAGGCACGAGCATCAGGCACGAGCATCAGGCACGAGCATCAGGCACGAGCATCAGGCACGAGCATCAGGCACGAGCATCAGGCACGAGCATCAGGCACGAGCATCAGGCACGAGCATCAGGCACGAGCATCAGGCACGAGCATCAGGCACGAGCATCAGGCACGAGCATCAGGCACGAGCATCAGGCACGAGCATCAGGCACGAGCATCAGGCACGAGCATCAGGCACGAGCATCAGGCACGAGCATCAGGCACGAGCATCAGGCACGAGCATCAGGCACGAGCATCAGGCACGAGCATCAGGCACGAGCATCAGGCACGAGCATCAGGCACGAGCATCAGGCACGAGCATCAGGCACGAGCATCAGGCACGAGCATCAGGCACGAGCATCAGGCACGAGCATCAGGCACGAGCATCAGGCACGAGCATCAGGCACGAGCATCAGGCACGAGCATCAGGCACGAGCATCAGGCACGAGCATCAGGCACGAGCATCAGGCACGAGCATCAGGCACGAGCATCAGGCACGAGCATCAGGCACGAGCATCAGGCACGAGCATCAGGCACGAGCATCAGGCACGAGCATCAGGCACGAGCATCAGGCACGAGCATCAGGCACGAGCATCAGGCACGAGCATCAGGCACGAGCATCAGGCACGAGCATCAGGCACGAGCATCAGGCACGAGCATCAGGCACGAGCATCAGGCACGAGCATCAGGCACGAGCATCAGGCACGAGCATCAGGCACGAGCATCAGGCACGAGCATCAGGCACGAGCATCAGGCACGAGCATCAGGCACGAGCATCAGGCACGAGCATCAGGCACGAGCATCAGGCACGAGCATCAGGCACGAGCATCAGGCACGAGCATCAGGCACGAGCATCAGGCACGAGCATCAGGCACAAGCATCAGGCCCAAGCATCAGGCCAAAGCATCAAGCCCAAGCATCAAGCACAAGCATCAGGCACAAGCATCAGACACAAGCATCAGGCAGTAGCATCAGGCACAAGCATCAAGCACAAGCATCAGGCACAAGCTACAGGTACAAGTATCAGGCACAATTATCAGGCACAATCATCAGGCACAAGCATCAGGTACAGGCATCAGGCACAAGCATCAGTCACAAGCATCAAGTAAAATCATCAGGCACAAGAATCAGGCACAAGCATCAGGTACAAGCATCAGGTGCAAGCATCAGCCACAAGCATCAGGCACAAGCATCAGGCACAAGGAACAGGCACAAGCATAATGCACAAGCATCAGGCACAGGCATCAGCTACAAGCATCAGGTACAAGCATCAGGCACAAGCAACAGGCACAAGCACTAGGCACATGCAGCAAGCACAAGCATCAGGCACAAGCATCAGGCACAAGCATCAGGCACAAGCATGAGGCACAAGTGCCAGAAGAATGCAGTGAGCGACGGCAGCAGGAGCAGAAGCAGGTAGAAGCAACGGTTGCATGCAGGCAGGTCAAAGAGGTGATGCAAGCAAAGAGGCGCGAGCAGTCCCGAAAATCTAGCCGCAAAACTTCAAGAGAGGCGAGAAGTCGGAGTTGCAAGGTAGGCAGGGGTTCGAGAGAGAATTGTGATGACGAGGCAGGTGACGGATAGCAAGCGCTGAGCAAAGGATGACAAAGCAAAGGACAGTGAGCTGAGAGTGGTTGGCCAAGGCGAAAGGATCCAGGGGCGAGCAGAGAGAGAATACGGCGGCAAAGCCGCAGAACCAAAGGGAACAGGATGGGCAGAACTGTTCTGGTTAATTCAAGGGAATGAACATCCTCGGTATAAAAGGGCAGAACAGGACAAATGTGCAAAGCAACAGCTTCTTTCCGGTAGCCGGACGCGGGTGACAGGTGTCACTTTATTAGGGGATGACTTGGGTTGTCGGTCCTAACGGTCAGGTCGACCGATGGACCGTTGCCAAGGTGGTTTGTGTGGGGACCTGAACCTTTATTGAGAACTCGGTATTTCCGAGTAGTGACCTCTGTCGGAGTCTATAGTTTCCGACACCCCCCTTGAATCAGACAGAGGTCGTATGACTGTCTGGCGATGTGAGTATCATTTTCTATCGGTCGAGGACACGGTGACTCCGCAAGAAGTAAGAAGATGTTGCCAGATTGCTCCAAGTTCTCCGGGATGGTTGTCCACCAGGGCATGTAGGCGTACGGGGACTATCTCTTTGAGTCTAGTTCGGACCTGGCGGTCAACTGATGCATAGAGAGCATCTGACTCTTCCTCCGACAAGGGGTCGAGGTTCAGACAATCTCCAAGCAGACAGTCGGTTATGCCAAACCCATACATAAACTCAGCGAAGAGCCATTGAAGAGCCTTGTCCATCCAGTCTTGTTCTGACATTGGGAGCTGTTGTCCATTGCTCTCCTCGGCTTGTGTGGTAAGCATGGGAACCTGTNTATCGGTCAAGGACATGGTGACTCCGCAGGAAGTAAGAAGATGTTGCCACATTGCTCCAAGGTCTCCGGGATGGTTGTCCACCAGGGCATGTAGGCGTACGGGGACTATCTCTTTGAGTCTAGTTCGGACCTGGCGGTCAACTGATGCATAGAGAGCATCTGACTCTTCCTCCGACAAGGGGTCGAGGTTCAGACAATCTCCAAGCAGACAGTCGGTTATGCCAAACCCATACATAAACTCAGCGAAGAGCCATTGAAGAGCCTTGTCCATCCAGTCTTGTTCTGACATTGGGAGCTGTTGTCCATTGCTCTCCTCGGCTTGTGTGGTAAGCATGGGAACCTGTGCTGGGGCAGGAAGAAGATAGGTTCGGTTGTAGCATGTCCTGTCAATCCAGTTTCTCNTCTCCGGGATGGTTGTCCACCAGGGCATGTAGGCGTACGGGGACTATCTCTTTGAGTCTAGTTCGGACCTGGCGGTCAACTGATGCATAGAGAGCATCTGACTCTTCCTCCGACAAGGGGTCGAGGTTCAGACAATCTCCAAGCAGACAGTCGGTTATGCCAAACCCATACATAAACTCAGCGAAGAGCCATTGAAGAGCCTTGTCCATCCAGTCTTGTTCTGACATTGGGAGCTGTTGTCCATTGCTCTCCTCGGCTTGTGTGGTAAGCATGGGAACCTGTGCTGGGGCAGGAAGAAGATAGGTTCGGTTGTAGCATGTCCTGTCAATCCAGTTTCTCTACAAAGCTTGCTGAAGAATCCGTTCCCAGAGCAGAGGTCCGGTACGAGGCTCCAGCAGATGATGATGATAGGATGGGTCAAGGAGAGGGCGGAGTAGATCACAGACAGCATGAAGAGCCCGCTCATCTGGGAGTCCGCCATCTAGGTGCTGGTACTTGTAGTAGCCAAGGAGCATGCGGTCACCCTGATGAGTGTCCAGGGTCCACAGTTGTGCCTGCCGGATGACAGAACATTCCCATGCTGTAGCGTTCTCTCCATTGGCAGCAAGCAGAGGAATGGCAGGACCTTGTTGGGCCATGATCCAACAAGATGTAGTTGAGAAGATGGTGCAGGATATGGAGAAGGCGCAGGGAGGACCAGAATCTTGAGGGGGATGAGATATTGAAGAAGGGTTGATGACGTTGTACGCAGGTTATCGTAAGGATGGCGGTGCAGCTGAGCAGATGATGAAGGCGGTTGATGGCGGAGAAATGCGACAGAGAAGTGGGCACAGGGGTAAAACCACGTGCGCTGCGGAAGTTTCGGCGTGGACGCAGATTGTCGCGGTCCAGGCGATGCGACCGGGCGGATCCTTGTGCCGAGCTGGGTGAGGAAAGCGGATGCGGGCTGAAAGCTGCTTGATGGAGGAGTGGGTGCAGGGGGGAAACCTCGTGCGCTTCTGCAATAGAGGGATAGTGTGCGGCAAGGCGTAGGCGAGAGCCAACGCGTCGCAAGAAATCTGCTGCCGGCGTGGGTGCAGGCTGCTGCGAGAACAGGCAGCTAGCTCGTGCAGGTCCTTGTGCTAGCCACAGATGCTGATGATGAGCGAACGGAAGCTGATGAAATAGGAGTGGGCGCAGGGGCGAAACCACGTGCGCTGCGGAAGTTTTCGGCATGGACGCAGGTCGTCACGGAACGGGCAATGCGACCGGGTGGATCCTTGTGCCGAGTGAAGGATGAAACGACGGCGGCAGAAAGGAGGAGGCGGCTGATGGCTGAGTGGGCGCAGGGGCGGAACCACGTACACTGCAGATGCTGATGAAGAAGACTGGTACAAAGGCGGCACAGACGATGCTCATGACAAAGAGGTTGGGAGGAGGCGGAGGGAGATGAGATGAGGCGGGCGGCTGATGGAGCTGAGGAGGCAGATTGATGATGAGGGACGACTCAAGGGAGGCAGATGAGGCTGATGAAGGAGGCTGGAGTGGAGATGATGAGGAGGGCTGAAGGCAGCAGATGAAGATGAAGATGAAGACGCGAAGATGAAGGAGGGGAAGGCTGATGAAGATGATGAGGGCGTGGCGGAGGCTGAGGATGGAGGTCACGGCAGGCAGAGGATGGCAAGGTGGGAGGCGGCGCGGTGGGGAGCACGAGTGATCCAACCAAATTGCTCTTCTTTCAGGAGAGTGACGGCTTGTTCCCCAATTGGCTCGAGACCGACGGGCAAGAAGACTGGTGGTGTCCGATATCATGGCAGCGAGAGGAAGTCGGTTGCAGCAAAGGTGCGGTCGTGTGGCGAGCGGAGCCATTGGTCTGCTGATGTCAGGAGAGTGACGGCTTGTTCCCCAGTTGGCTCGCAATGGGAGCAGGAAGACTGGAGGTGTCCGATGTCCTGATGGCAGGAGTTACGCTGCTGCTGCTCACGACGCGAGAAGATGGTGTGAGGACGCAGCTTGAGATGATGGATGTAGGGGAGCTAAGGAAGTAGAGGCGGGTGAAGTGGAGGATGCTGATGAAGGGAGGTGAGGAAGGCGGAGATACTTGCGGAGGCTGAGGAGATGAGGGGCAGCGGACGGCGGACGGCAGGATCCTTCCCGGAAGTTGACGGCGGCTCGGGAGCTGCTTGCGGCTGTTGTGGATGACGAGTCACCGATTGTTGGCCACGGGCGCTGAATGGGTACAGGGATTCCTCAAGATGACAAGACGTTTCTTCAGCGCGAGGAACACTCCAAGTGGTGCTGCTGATGTCAGCTATCACCAAAGCGGAGGGGCGCAAAGGGACAGCGGCGGTGACGGAGGGGTACAGATCTGAGAAGCGAGGCAATGATGGCAGCAGAGCGATGACGAGGTCACAGGGCACCAGGTGATGTTGCCTGACGCTCTGATACCATGTCAGAAGAATGCAGTGAGCAACGGCAGTAGGAGGAGAAGCAGGTAGAAGCAACGGTTTCACGCAGGCAGGTCAAAGAGGTAACGCAAGCAAAGAGGCGCGAGAAGTCTGGAGAAGTTAGCTGCAAAACTTCAAGAGAGGCAAGAAGTCAGAGTTGCAAGGTAGGTAGGGGTTCGAGAGAGAACTGTGATGACGAGGCAGATGACGGATAGCAAGCGCTGAGCAAAGGATGACGAAGCAAAGGACAGTGAGCTGAGAGAGGTTGGCGAAGGCGAAAGGATCGAGAGGCGAGCAGAGAGAGAACACGGCGGCGAAGTCGCGGAACCAAAGGGAAGGGGATGGGCAGAACTGTTCCGGATAACTCAAGGGGATAAATATCCTCGGTATAAAAGGGAAGAACAGGACAAATGTGCAAAGCAACGGCTTCTTTCCACTAGCTGGCCGCGGGTAACAGGTGTCACTTTATTAGGGGATGACTTGGGTTGTCGGTGGTAATGGTCAGGTCGACCAATGAACCGTTGCCAAGGTGGTTTGGGTGGGGACCTGAACCTTTCTTGAGAACTCGGTATTTCCGAGTAGTGACCTCTGTCGGAGTTCATAGTTTCCGACAACAAGCATCAGGCACAAGCATCAGGCACAAGCATCAGGCCTAAACATCAGGCACAAGCATCGGGAACAAGCATAAGGCGCAAGCATCAGGCACTAGCATCAGGCACAAGCATCAGGCACAAGCATCAGGCACAAGCATCAGGCACAAGCATTGGGAACAAGCATAAGGCGCAAGCATCAGGCACTAGCATCAGGCACAAACATCAGGCACAAGAATCAGGCACAAGGATCAGGCTCAAACATCAGGCACAAGCACCAGGCTTAAGAATCAGGTACAAGCACCAGGCACAAGAATCAGGCACAAGCATCAGGAACAAGCATCAGGCACAAGCATCATGCACAAGCATCAGGCACAAGCATCAAGCAAAGGCATCAGGCACAAGTATCAGGCACAAGCATCAGGTGCAAGAATCAGGCACAAGCATCAGGCACAAGCATCAGGCACAAGCAACAGGCACAAGCATAATGCACAAGCATCAGGCACAGGCATCAGCTACAAGCATGAGGTAGAGGCATCAGGCACAAGAAACATGAACAAGCATCAGGAACATGCAGCAGGAACAAGCATCAGGCACAAGCATCAGGCACAAGCATCAGGCACAAGCATGAGGCACAAGCATCAGGCACAAGCATCAGGCACAAGCATCAG
>SZWC01041219.1:0-11289 GCA_023375785.1 Penium margaritaceum
CAGCCGCCGATCGGGCTGAGGCCGCGATCGGCGGCTGGTGGCTGGCCGGCCGGTGGCCGGCCGGTCACTTGGCCGGCCGCCGGCCGTCCAGCCGGCCGGCAACGAGCTGGCCGGCGGCCAGCGAAGTCCTGGCCGCCGGCCAGCCCTCGCTGACGCGAGGGGTGGTGCGCAACCACCCCTCGCTTCAGCGAGGTGGGAGGGCCGAACCGGCCCTCCCGTTACAACGGCAATGTTAGTTTGTTTGTTTTGGCTGTAACTCCAAGCACAAGCATCCAAACGCATCACCTTTTCAACATGGAGATACATAATCTTGAGCCAGACACAAGTCCGGCATCGATTGGTGGACAGGCAACATAAAACATGAAAATCGGGCTCGAGAGCCAATCCACCGAGAAAATACTAGCCTGTATAGAAAAACTACAAAGCACCTTAGCAAGCACTTGGGGATTCGTGGCAACTATCTAGGAGCTGCACGGGGCGGAGCCACCATATGTCGGTGCTCTGATGCCAGCCGGGTCCGCATCAAAGATATGCACAAGCATGGACACGGCCAAGTGCTCACAATAAGTTGTAAAAATATACGGGACGACTCACATCACAGCACTATCCCACGACCTGATGGTACGCATATTGAATAACGTGCAGAACTAACAGAATTGCACACTGAGATGCTCAATGGTCCATCCTCACACACCCCACTTTGAGCCACTCTAAGGCAAGGGACGAAGCCCGACTGAACGAATACGCATCATGAACTTTCCGCGCGCCAGTGCCCTGGTTAGGAAGTCAGGGCGCTGCATGTCCGTGTAGACCCAGACAAAAGAGATCACCTACCACTCCATAAGATCACGCACAAAGTGATACTCAACTGCAATGTTCTTTGTAAGTGCATGAAACACACAAGAGTTCTGCGTAATGGCAAGAGCTCTCTCGTTGTCACAGCGAAGAATGAAGCAAGGCACAGATTGTCGCAACTCACGAAATGGATGTTGTAGCCACGCTGCCTTAACAGCCCTAGCTCCAAGTGCAACGCACTCTGCCTTCGATGAGTTAGGTGCAACACAACCCTGCTTGCGTCTGCACCATGACACAACGGTGCTGCCTAGCAGGAACACGTAGCCTGTCCGACTGCGCCTATCTGGGCTCCATGCACAATCACTGTCTCTGTAGCTATCGACTACCACCGAACACTGTCGTGGAAAGCGGAGTCAGTGGTACGGCATGGAAACGACATACCATACCACTGGCATAGCCACGTGAAGGGCTATTGCTAGAGGACACTGCAATAGCTATGCAATGAGGTTGACAACGAAGTCAATGTCGAGTCGTGTGGTAGTGGCCAAGTACATGAGAGAGCCAGAGAGGCGCAAGGACAGGGTCACGTCCACCGTCTACCCCAACTCTACTAGATCATCCGCCTTCAGAGCATCCCGCCCGTCTGGTGTGATAGGGGTGGAGGCTGTAGGAAGTGCACCAAGAAGGTCAGTTAACTGCTCCTCCACAACGCGAGCGTAATGTGCCTCATGCAACAAGAGTGTCTGTCGCTGAAGATCAAGTACAATCCCCATCTCGAGAAACACAGCTCCACATCCAAGGTCCTTCATCCTTTAGGCAGTGTGAAGGACTACTACACAACCTCCTTCAGAGGGGACACTTCCAACATGGCCTGACGCCCCTTAGCATGCCTAAGTGCGGCGACAGAAGACGCCGACGAGCAGCCAGAGAGAGGAGATTTCTCGTCGTTGGATCTGGCAACTCGAGGACTGCTCAGATCCTAGGATTGCCCCTGAAAGTTGACAAGTCGCTGAATGTGGTGGAAGTTGTTTCACCGGACTCGGACTAGTACCAAGGGAGATATGGGCTTCCAAAGTTGGGGTGTACGCGACGGCTCTGGGACCCGGCCATGGTTCGACTTCCGGTGAATAATTGACTAGAAGAAGTAACAAAATACCATTTGGGGATTTTGCTTCGGAAGGACTGCCGAGGCGTCCGGTGGATGATCCGCCGATTTCAGTAGTGCAGTTTTGTTGCTGAAGGAGAGCCACAATCCTGGCTCGGAGTCCAAAACTCAGTTTTAAAATGTGTTACTCGGGGACGTGGTGAAATGTCTGACTGCAGGTCTGCGAACAGGTTTCGAACCACATCAATCCCCATCACCAAACACGATGATTAACTCATCGAAACAGACCCCAAAGGCGCGAGGGACACCGTCGCTACACGTAGGGATATCTGCGCCTACGGAGTGGCGTTTTGATGGATCCTTGATGTGTGAGGGCGCCTCGGCGGGCGATGTGGTGCGCTCCGCCGACTCAGCGGATGGTTTGGGGTACTGCGGTTTGGTTGACGTAGTGGGAGCTATAGTGATCTGAATCGCACACAGTTTGGTGCATTGGAGAGCTCATGACTAGCCGTACGAATATGTAGATCATGTCCATGTTAAAAAACGAATGCAAAATCACGTTCTTCCCTTTGCAACAGTGACTTTCTCGCATCTGTCTTCCACTCCCAGAAACATAGCGTGAGGCGATCAGAAAGCTCACGCTTAGACTCAGAACCACCCACAACTTAGCTGTAAGCATAGAAGACTAGTCAGGCCATGTTGGAAGTGCACCCTAGTTTCTGACGAAGGGTTATGGGCCCACGGCCCTTACTGGTCTACAAATTGCTCACAGCTTTCGCGGCGGACGGGACCGTGGTCGGGGATGACATCGCTGTCAAGCTCTGAGGTCACGGAGTTGAATACTGTGGAAATGGGGCAGAAGGAGACGCTGCCCATCCAGAATTATGTAGGTGGCCTTGGCTACGGGCTATGGAGATGGCACTCGAGGTACACCTTGCGCATAAGGGGCTGCTGGAGGTCATGAAGGGAACGGAAGCCCTCGACAAAGCGACGGCGATGGAAGCACAGAAGGAGGCCTTCGCAAAGAAGAACACAAACGTGCTCATGCTGCCGGTGTCTAAGACGGACGATTCACAGTGGGGCTACTTGTAGGACTGCAACTTGGCAGCCGAGGCTTGGCAAAAACACTTTGCCATCCATCAATCAAAGTCGCTGGTGAATAAAATCTTTGCAATGAAGCGACTCGTGACGGTGAGAATAGAGGAGGGAGATGATGTCATCATCGCCATACAGCAGATTGAGTCGCTTGCCTCACACTATAATGACGTGGGGTGGAAGATCGACACGTAGCTACATGCGATGGCTCTCCTCGTGGCCCTTCCTAACAGTTGGAGCCTTCTCACTACAGTCTTGGGAGGATGGGTAGAAGACAAGCTCAATCATGGCGCGGTCGAAAGGTACATCCGCAACGAGGTGCAGCAACGGAGTTGCGGGGAGTCGTCGTCGTCCTCATCGGTCTTCATCACCAAAATGCATGGTGGCGGAAGCGGGGCCAAGGGAGGTAGCGGACATGGCGGCGGCAAGAAGGGCGCCAAGAAGGGTGCGTGCCAAGCTTGCGGCAAGGAGGGCCATTGGGCCCGTGAGTGCACCGAGGAGGCAAAGGCTGGCGGCAAGGACACCAAAGCCAAGAAGGCGCTCCACAACGGCACTCAAAACCATTACCTCAAGAAGGCCAATCGGTGCTGCCTTGACTCCAGAGCAAAGGAGCATACCCAGGTCAAGAAGGTCAGGTTCATCATCTACACCAAGTCCAGCAAATCCATGGTGGTCGTAAACGACAAGGGCGAGCCGGCGGCTGGCAAAGGAGACGTGGACGTGGAGGTGGTGGTTGGTGCAATGTGGGTGCAGTGCATCATCAAGGACGTGCAACACGTATCCGGCTTGACTGACATTCTAATTGTCAGTCGCCTCACTAACAAGGGGTACGAGGTGCTCATCAGGAGAAGAGGGGCAGTCGTGCGGCACTAATGGCAGCGAGCCCGTGTTGGAGGCTAAGCAAGAGGGAGGCCTCTACATTGTGGATACCAAGGTGATCCCCGTGGTGGCAGACTAAGAAGATTTATAGTAACCCACCGTCAACCTGGTGAAAGGAGGGGGAGCTGATCTAGACCTCTGGCACCGACGACTGGGGTATTCGTCACTCGCAATCGTGGAGGAGATGGCAAAGCGCGAGGTGTTATGCGGCCTCGTCATCAAAGGTGCAAGGGAGGCGACACATGCAGCAAAGCACAAAAAGTGTGAGCCTTGCATTTTGGGCAAGGCGAGACGCAAACCATTCAACGAGAACATGAATCGTGCCTTGGACCTACTGGTGGACGTGCACAACAACGTGTGCGGACCATTCAAGATGGCGTCGAAGAGCTGCACCCGTTGCTTCTTCACCTTCATTGATGACTACAACACAAAAATCTACGTGTACTTCATGAAGCGGAAAGGCAAAGTCTTGGACCGGCTGAAGGAGTATGTCACCACGGTGTAGAGGCTGACTGACCAAAAGGTTAGAGTGCTATGCAGTGACAACGGCGGAGAGTACGTGGGCTGTAGCGGGTGGATGAAGTAGCAGGGCATAAAATTGGAACAAACTGCATCATATTCACCTCAGTCGAATGGCATGGCGGAGTGGGCGAACCAGATGCTGCTGAACATGGTAAGGACCATGTTGGTGGATGCGGAATTGCCACAAAGCTTTTGGGCAAAAGCTGTGCATATGGTAAGCTACACCATCAACCTCACTTCTACAGCGGTGTTGAAGGGAAGAGCTGTTGGAAGACACCGCATGAGGTTTGGAGCGAGCGCAAGCCAAGTGTGGCACACCTGAAAGTGTTCTAGTGCAAGGCGCACGCGTTGGTGCAGATTGCACCGACGTGCGACAGCAAGCTAGAGCCGCGGGCAAATTCACGTCTCTTCTTTGGCTATGAGAGCGCACATAAGGCGTACATGCTTTATGAAATGCGTAGGGAGGAGCTAATCCGTTGTTGAGACGTCAAGTTTGATGAGCAACAGAGCTACATCAACAGCAACAACGTGGGTGTGGTGGAGTCTCCAAAGACGGGGGAGTGGTTCTTGCTCCTTGACTATGAGAAGGAGCCAGCGGACGCCGAAGTTGAGGATGCAACATCAGAGCACAAAGGAGCACGAGCGGTGGCAGTCAACGTGGAGGACTCCAATGACGATAAAGTTGATGAAGAGATCCACTAGAAGGATCCAACGGATGAGGCACCGAGGGTGCCAAGTCGTGCACTCTCGGCAGAGTGTGCATCGGGCGTTGGTGGAAAATCCACTTGATGTGCCGGTCGTTCAGGTGATGTTTCACCAGAGCGAGAGAGATCCTTGGGGAGCCGTCCGGTTGACGATTCACAAAAGCCTGCTAAGTCGGAGGGATCACAGCGGAGCAACGATGCGCCACCAAAGTTTCCGCGACGCAGCGGGAGGCAGCGAAAAGCGGGGAAACGCTTTGACGCAAGCACCAGTCGATGGATCGGCATGACGTGGTGTATGCTGGCTTGTCAATGGAGCTGACTACCATGCAAGAGGCACTTGCAGGGCCAAAGGGGTTCAATGGGACGCAGCCATCAAATCGGAGCTGGTGTCCATCAAGGAAAACGACACGTGTGAGCTGGTTGACAGGCTGAAGGATGCCAAGGTCATCGGCTAGACGTGGGTCTTTAAGACCAAGTTCACAAAGGAAGGTATGGTTAACAAGTATAAGGCATGGCTGGTGGTGAAGGGATACACACATCGTAAGGGTGAGCACTACGATGAGACATTCGCTCTTGTTGCCAAGTTCACAAGAATCTTGTCGATCCTTGCGGTGGCAACCGCGAAGGACATGGAGCTCCACCAAATGGACGTAAAGACGGCCTTCCTCAATGGCATCATCGAGAAAGAAATCTACATGGAGGTGTAAGAGGGGGTGGAGGCGCCGGAGGGAAAGGTGTATAAGCTGCAAAAGTCCTTGTACGGGCTAAAACAATCGCGTAGATGCTGGTACCAATAGATGGACAGCTTCATGGAACAAATCGGCCTCAAGCGTTATGAGGTGGATCACAGCGTGTACGTGTAGTGGGACAAGCAGCTCCATAAGATTGTTGCACTCTATGTGGTCGACCTGATTTTGTACTCGATGGATCTGCCGAGCCTATGGCGGATGAAAGAGCAGGTGAGTAGTACATTCCAGATGTCGGACATGGGGAGCTGGAGTACTACCTCGGGGTGAGCATTTCGTGGAACCATAGGGCGCGTACGCTTCAGCTGGGATAGGCCAAATACGTGGCCGAGGTGGTGAAGCGGTATGGCATGGAGGACAGCAAACCAGGTGGCAGTCCGGTCTCCATGACCTATGAACTGAGTGTGGCAATGGTGCCGCAAAAAAAAGAAGAGCGGGAGGATATGACAGGGGTGCCCTACCGATCGGCGATGGGCAGCCTCATGTATACCACGGTGGCGACTCGACCGGACCTGGCTTACGCGGTGGGCCAAGTGAGCAGGTAAGTGGCCAATCCAGGGCCACTACATTGGCAGGCAGTCAAGCGTATCCTCCGCTTCCTGCAGGTGAAGCGATATGTGGGCCTAAGGCTCGACGGCAAGGGACGGGCAGACCCTCTGCGTCTGGTCTGCTATACGGATATAGACTACGTTGGCGATGTGGACAAGCGAAAGTCCACATCCGGCTACGTGTTCCTCCTCGCTTGTGCAACGGTGTCATGGTGCAACAGGAAGCAGGACTGCGTTACTACCTCCATAGTGGAAGCAGAGAACATCGCGCTGGCCGAGGCGGTCAAGGAGGTGGTGTGGCTTCGCAGGTTGCTTGCAGAGCTTGGCGTGCCGCAGCAGCAGCATACGGTGGTGTAAGCGGACAAGAACGGCTCAATCTCACTGACCAACAACCCGACGCAAGACAAGAGGACAAAGCATATCGACGCGCGTTGTCACTACGCATGGGACATGGTTGAAAAGGGGCAGGTGGTGCTGTAGCACTGCAGCACGTACAGCATGCTTGCGGATTGCTTGACCAAAGCGCAACCCGTGGACCGGCACGCATTGAGCGTGGGCGGACTTGGGATGACCAGCTGTGATGGGCTGGAGGGCATAGCGGAAGATGAGTGAGAGCAAGCACGAGCAGCGGGTATGGCAGGTGCAAGGAAGCGAATGTTGAATATTGCCCCTTTGCATGCCCAAGTGCAGCGACGGGAGGTGTCGACGATTCGCCAGACAGAGGAAATTCCTCGTCGTTGTATCTGGGGACTTGAGTATTGATCAAATCCTAAAATGGAGGATTGTCCCCAAAAGTTGAAGAGTTGCTGAATCCGGTGTAAGTTGTTTCACCGGAATTGGACTAGTAACGAGGGAGATATGAGCCTCCAAAGTTGGGGTGTGCGCGGGGGCTCTGGGAGCCGGCCGCGGTCGACTTCCGGTGAATAATTGACCGGAACAAGTAACAAAATGCCATCTGGGGATTTTGGTCTGGGAGGACTGCCGAGGCGTGTGGTGGATGATCCGCCGGATCTCAGTAGTTTAGTTTTGTTACTAAGGGACTTAGCCAAAATCCTGGCTCGGAGTCCGAAACTGAGCATTGTATTTGGTTACTCGGGGACTTGGTCAAAATTTTGACTGCAGGTTTGCGAATAGGTTCTGAACCACATCAATCCCCATCACCAAACACGATGATTAACCCATTGAAACAGACCCCAAAGGTGCGAGGGGCACCGCCGCTACACGTAGGGACATCTGCACCTCCAGAATGGCGTTTTGATGGGTCCTTGATGTGTGAGTGCGCCTGGGCGGGCGACGTGGTGCGCGCCGCCGACAGAGCGGCTTGTTTGGGGTGCTGCACTTCGGCTGATGCAGTGGGAGCTGCGGTGATCTGAATCGCATACGGTTTGGTGCGTTGGAGAGTTCATGACTAGCCCTACAAATGTTCAGATCATATTTATGTTCAAGAACGAATGCAAAATTGTGTTCTTCCCTTCACAAAAGTGAGTGTCTCACAACTTTCTTCCACTCCCAGAAACATAGCATGAAGCAACGAGAAAGCTCACGATTAGACTCAGAACCACCCGCACGCAACTTAGCCGTGAGTACAGAAGACTAGTCAGGCCATGTTGGAACTGCACCCCAGTTTCTGACACGTCTGACCACAACCAAATCAACTACGGCATCACAAGCGACCGAGAGCTCATAGGAGACTAACTCGTGGCTTTCCGGGACATGCTGGATGCACCCTTGAGTAGTATGCCTGGACAGTTAGGCCAAGGGCCTTCGTGCTAAGCTGTCCACTCTAAACACTACAAGTTGAGCATGTAGGCGCTTAGTCAAAAGTCTGCTGAGCCGTAAAGACCAGTGGTCGAAGACAACCACTGGGCTCGCGGGAGTAGCCCGAAGCTGAGGCACTCACCTTAGACTGCGGAGAGGGCTACTGGGCAATAACCGTAGGAGAAATAGGTGCATGCACGGTAGTGGGTGTGCCTGGAGAGTCTGTCACTGACATGGAATCAGGTATACCAGAGGGGTATGACACTAGTACAAGATCAGGTGTGCCAAGGGATTCTGACGCTCGTACAAGATCAGGTGTGCCAGAGGAGACCAAAATTAGCACATGATTAGGTGTGTCTAAGGGGAACAACAAAGGTATGGGATCAGGTGTGCCAGAGGGGTTTGACACTGGCACGGTGTGAGGTGTGTGGGCACGGATGAGGCTACAGGACTTAGAGCCACGATGGCTGGATCATTACCAAATAAAGACCGGACCGCACGCGAGGAGGCCCGGATGGACCCATCCGGAGGACTAGACTCCCCTATTTGCCGGGAAGGCACACAGGTAGGAACATGGTTGGCGGCCAGTGATAGAATGCTGGTCAGGTCACGATAGGTGAGAGCTTGAAAGAAGAGAGCATCTCGAGACTTGATAATGCAATGGCGAGCAGGGTCCCAAAAGTGCCAAGCCTCTGACTGTGGATAGATGACAAGGAAGGAACACATGCGACCCTGAGGTAAGACCTCGGATCCCTGCTTGTCCTCAGTGTACCAGATGCAGGCAAGGGGCCTTCAAACGTGAGCGAGATGGCAATCGACATGATGGCCGAACCAGAACTTGTACGAGGTGATATAGTCCAAAAGCGGGCCATGCTTCAAGCTGTTCCAGACCCACGTCGTGTAGGAGACGTCCTCAAAGACGAAGGAATCTGGAAGACCGCACTCCGACTGCATAGCGCGAACCACATCCTCCGTGATACGATTCCAATCCTTTGGAGTAGTAGGGGGGAGAGCTGGTGAAAAACACCATGCTTAGCAAAGTAGGTATCCATTTCACCTAAGAACTTGCCACCACGATCCAAGCAAAGCATGTGCAGGGTGTGACGAGACTGGTGCTTAGCCATCACCCGCCATAGGCGGACCACCAGTGGGGCATCGCTCTTGTGGCGGAAGGTGTAGACCCATCGTATCCGGGTGAAGTCATCGGTTAGGGTGAGAACATATCGACCCTGATCTGATATGGAATCCACTGGGAGGGGACCGAGAAGGTTTGATGCCCCGGAGGAGGATTTAGGTTAAGAGCAATGATGCATCTTACCCTGGGCACAAAAAACACAATCGATCTTGGGTGGCTTCTCAAAGGAAGTCACGTTAAGTCGAAGGGCTGGCTGAGTTTGAAAGAGCTTGGACACAGTGTCTGAGCTCACTTGGCTGAGCCGGCAATGTAACAACTGCTGGTGCTAAGGAGAGAGAACACTAGTGACAAATAAACGCACAAAAGAGAGAGGGAGAGTAGAAAGAGAGGGAATGCAACGAGACACATGGTAGAGGTCATCAAGGACGGTGGCATGAAGCACGATGGCACACGTGGTAAGAGTTGTCATTGTGCTAGAGTCAACAAAGCGCTAAAAATTGAGACCCATCATGGTGCATGCATGAACAGAGAGCAGGCTGAGCTCAAGAGCAGGGACAAAGAGCACATCGGAGATGAAAAAGGGGCCAAACGGTCCATCAAGCCGCACAACACCAACCCCCTACACAGACAACAACTGATCAGACCCTGTGTGAACGGACCGCACGAGCACAACATGACCAAGTAGAGCGAAGTCACTACAATGACAGTTCATGTGCTGGATGGCACCGTAGTCAATGATCAAGGTGCCACCCGGCTCATGACCAGTCGTCCACACTAAGCAACATGCCATGAAACACTATGCCTCTCCTTGACGTGTCATAAAGGACTAAATAAAATGACGAAAAACACTTATCTGTGACTCGTGAAGCTAGTTGGTACTGTTAGGTCCATCCTCATTGCAAGCCAACTGAGCTCCACCACAAGCATCATCACAGGCAACTGATGATGTAAGACAATTTTTCTGGGGACTAATCCGCCAAGAAAACACACTCGCACCACCCTGAGTACGAAGCGCTAGTAGCTGACGAAGTTCCGCAATTGTGCAATCCCTCGGGTCCATATCACTGCTGCCGCCTCTTGAAACGGATGCGTCTGCTATAGTCATGGTCTTAGCGCGCCCCATTCATGTATCAATCAAGGAAATCCGCTACTGTGTGTCACCTGAAGGCTGCGCATGATCCAAGGCAAATCAAGGGAGTGCTCACACTCTGTGTAGCAATGAGTGCCTCCAATATTGTAGCACTAGAAAAAAGGTCCATTACCACTACTCGGTAGCTGTTGGTGCTCATGTTACTGTCCGTTCTCGTGTCGCTTATTTTCCTTCTTCCCTTGTGTGCCCGCTGCAACACCTTGAGTGTCACCACTTCGGATAGAGGAGGGGGAGGAGAACGTGGTAGAGATGGGATTGGTGACCTAGCACAGATGCATAGGGTCATAGTTAGTGCTGCAACAAGTGAAATCTGCTGATGGGCGATAACAGCCTCATGAGACGATGTGGCCACGAGGAAGTAGCAATGGGTCCAAGGAAGCAACTGTAGTGATATGAAAACTCAGAGAAAGCCACACGGTCGAAGCCCGTAAAGAGCATGACGTGGTGCAAGTGCGCCCCTATGATGATGGTGTCGAGTGCCCACAGCTGCCTTTTGCCACATGTCCCAAGGCGCATGTAAAGGCACATCGTGTGCCTCTAGTAGTCAGTTGCAAGCTGCGGTGGAACCCTGATGAAAGGAGTGAAACTCACGTAGTCGAGCCACCCTTGTGGCATGGGTCCCTGTAATGAGAAGTGTCAAGACCAGCGCCCAGCCCTGGCGCGGATCTGCTCCAGTCCCAGTCCCGGTCTCACGACTATCTCACGCGGCATGGCATAGAGCAGAGTGCATATCGCTCTTGCTGGTTTGTAGACCTGGTGAGTGTCGCGGGTCTGGTACTAGTTGTGGTAGTAAGATGCCCTCAGAATCGGCCCACACCTGAGGGGGCCGATTCAAACAAGTAATAAGGTTTC
>SZWC01041221.1:0-11288 GCA_023375785.1 Penium margaritaceum
GTTGCGGAGTGGTGCGAACTGGTTGCGGAGTGGTGGGAACTGGTTGTGGAGTGGTGCAAACTGGTTGCGGAGTGGTGCAAACTGAATGCGAAAAGCGGCGAACTGGTTGCGGACTGGAGCAAACTGGTTCCGGAGTGTTGTGAACTGGTTGCTGAGTGGTGCGAACTGGTTGCGGAGTGGTGCAAACTGGTTGCGGAGTTGTGCGAAGTGGTTGCGGAGTGGTGCGAACTGGTTGGCGATTGGTGTGAACTGGTTGCGGAGTGGTGCGAACTAGTTGTGGAGTGGTGCGATTTGGTTCAGGAGTGGTGCGAACTGGTTGAGGAGTGGTGGGAAGTGGTTGCGAAGTGCTGCGAAAGGGTTGCGCAGTGGTGGGAACTGGCTGAGGAGTGGTATGAACTGGTTGCGGAGTGGTGCAAAGTTGTTGCGGAGTGGTGCGAACTGGTTGCGGAGTGGCGCGAACTGGTTGCGGAGTGGTGCGAACTGGTTGCGGAGTGGTGTGAACTGGTTGCGAAGTGGTGCAAACTGGTTGCGGAGTGGTGCGAACTCTTTGGGAGGTGGTGCAAACTGGTTGCGGAGTGGTGCGAACTCTTTGGGAGGTGGTGCAAACTGGTTGCGGAGTGGTGCGAACTCTTTGGGAGGTGGTGCAAACTGGTTGCGGAGTGGTGCGAACTCTTTGGGAGGTGGTGCAAACTGGTTGCGGAGTGGTGCGAACTCTTTGGGAGGTGGTGCAAACTGGTTGCGGAGTGGTGCGAACTCTTTGGGAGGTGGTGCAAACTGGTTGCGGAGTGGTGCGAACTCTTTGGGAGGTGGTGCAAACTGGTTGCGGAGTGGTGCGAACTCTTTGGGAGGTGGTGCAAACTGGTTGCGGAGTGGTGCGAACTCTTTGGGAGGTGGTGCAAACTGGTTGCGGAGTGGTGCGAACTCTTTGGGAGGTGGTGCAAACTGGTTGCGGAGTGGTGCGAACTCTTTGGGAGGTGGTGCAAACTGGTTGCGGAGTGGTGCGAACTCTTTGGGAGGTGGTGCAAACTGGTTGCGGAGTGGTGCGAACTCTTTGGGAGGTGGTGCAAACTGGTTGCGGAGTGGTGCGAACTCTTTGGGAGGTGGTGCAAACTGGTTGCGGAGTGGTGCGAACTCTTTGGGAGGTGGTGCAAACTGGTTGCGGAGTGGTGCGAACTCTTTGGGAGGTGGTGCAAACTGGTTGCGGAGTGGTGCGAACTCTTTGGGAGGTGGTGCAAACTGGTTGCGGAGTGGTGCGAACTCTTTGGGAGGTGGTGCAAACTGGTTGCGGAGTGGTGCGAACTCTTTGGGAGGTGGTGCAAACTGGTTGCGGAGTGGTGCGAACTCTTTGGGAGGTGGTGCAAACTGGTTGCGGAGTGGTGCGAACTCTTTGGGAGGTGGTGCAAACTGGTTGCGGAGTGGTGCGAACTCTTTGGGAGGTGGTGCAAACTGGTTGCGGAGTGGTGCGAACTCTTTGGGAGGTGGTGCAAACTGGTTGCGGAGTGGTGCGAACTCTTTGGGAGGTGGTGCAAACTGGTTGCGGAGTGGTGCGAACTCTTTGGGAGGTGGTGCAAACTGGTTGCGGAGTGGTGCGAACTCTTTGGGAGGTGGTGCAAACTGGTTGCGGAGTGGTGCGAACTCTTTGGGAGGTGGTGCAAACTGGTTGCGGAGTGGTGCGAACTCTTTGGGAGGTGGTGCAAACTGGTTGCGGAGTGGTGCGAACTCTTTGGGAGGTGGTGCAAACTGGTTGCGGAGTGGTGCGAACTCTTTGGGAGGTGGTGCAAACTGGTTGCGGAGTGGTGCGAACTCTTTGGGAGGTGGTGCAAACTGGTTGCGGAGTGGTGCGAACTCTTTGGGAGGTGGTGCAAACTGGTTGCGGAGTGGTGCGAACTCTTTGGGAGGTGGTGCAAACTGGTTGCGGAGTGGTGCGAACTCTTTGGGAGGTGGTGCAAACTGGTTGCGGAGTGGTGCGAACTCTTTGGGAGGTGGTGCAAACTGGTTGCGGAGTGGTGCGAACTCTTTGGGAGGTGGTGCAAACTGGTTGCGGAGTGGTGCGAACTCTTTGGGAGGTGGTGCAAACTGGTTGCGGAGTGGTGCGAACTCTTTGGGAGGTGGTGCAAACTGGTTGCGGAGTGGTGCGAACTCTTTGGGAGGTGGTGCAAACTGGTTGCGGAGTGGTGCGAACTCTTTGGGAGGTGGTGCAAACTGGTTGCGGAGTGGTGCGAACTCTTTGGGAGGTGGTGCAAACTGGTTGCGGAGTGGTGCGAACTCTTTGGGAGGTGGTGCAAACTGGTTGCGGAGTGGTGCGAACTCTTTGGGAGGTGGTGCAAACTGGTTGCGGAGTGGTGCGAACTCTTTGGGAGGTGGTGCAAACTGGTTGCGGAGTGGTGCGAACTCTTTGGGAGGTGGTGCAAACTGGTTGCGGAGTGGTGCGAACTCTTTGGGAGGTGGTGCAAACTGGTTGCGGAGTGGTGCGAACTCTTTGGGAGGTGGTGCAAACTGGTTGCGGAGTGGTGCGAACTCTTTGGGAGGTGGTGCAAACTGGTTGCGGAGTGGTGCGAACTCTTTGGGAGGTGGTGCAAACTGGTTGCGGAGTGGTGCGAACTCTTTGGGAGGTGGTGCAAACTGGTTGCGGAGTGGTGCGAACTCTTTGGGAGGTGGTGCAAACTGGTTGCGGAGTGGTGCGAACTCTTTGGGAGGTGGTGCAAACTGGTTGCGGAGTGGTGCGAACTCTTTGGGAGGTGGTGCAAACTGGTTGCGGAGTGGTGCGAACTCTTTGGGAGGTGGTGCAAACTGGTTGCGGAGTGGTGCGAACTCTTTGGGAGGTGGTGCAAACTGGTTGCGGAGTGGTGCGAACTCTTTGGGAGGTGGTGCAAACTGGTTGCGGAGTGGTGCGAACTCTTTGGGAGGTGGTGCAAACTGGTTGCGGAGTGGTGCGAACTCTTTGGGAGGTGGTGCAAACTGGTTGCGGAGTGGTGCGAACTCTTTGGGAGGTGGTGCAAACTGGTTGCGGAGTGGTGCGAACTCTTTGGGAGGTGGTGCAAACTGGTTGCGGAGTGGTGCGAACTCTTTGGGAGGTGGTGCAAACTGGTTGCGGAGTGGTGCGAACTCTTTGGGAGGTGGTGCAAACTGGTTGCGGAGTGGTGCGAACTCTTTGGGAGGTGGTGCAAACTGGTTGCGGAGTGGTGCGAACTCTTTGGGAGGTGGTGCAAACTGGTTGCGGAGTGGTGCGAACTCTTTGGGAGGTGGTGCAAACTGGTTGCGGAGTGGTGCGAACTCTTTGGGAGGTGGTGCAAACTGGTTGCGGAGTGGTGCGAACTCTTTGGGAGGTGGTGCAAACTGGTTGCGGAGTGGTGCGAACTCTTTGGGAGGTGGTGCAAACTGGTTGCGGAGTGGTGCGAACTCTTTGGGAGGTGGTGCAAACTGGTTGCGGAGTGGTGCGAACTCTTTGGGAGGTGGTGCAAACTGGTTGCGGAGTGGTGCGAACTCTTTGGGAGGTGGTGCAAACTGGTTGCGGAGTGGTGCGAACTCTTTGGGAGGTGGTGCAAACTGGTTGCGGAGTGGTGCGAACTCTTTGGGAGGTGGTGCAAACTGGTTGCGGAGTGGTGCGAACTCTTTGGGAGGTGGTGCAAACTGGTTGCGGAGTGGTGCGAACTCTTTGGGAGGTGGTGCAAACTGGTTGCGGAGTGGTGCGAACTCTTTGGGAGGTGGTGCAAACTGGTTGCGGAGTGGTGCGAACTCTTTGGGAGGTGGTGCAAACTGGTTGCGGAGTGGTGCGAACTCTTTGGGAGGTGGTGCAAACTGGTTGCGGAGTGGTGCGAACTCTTTGGGAGGTGGTGCAAACTGGTTGCGGAGTGGTGCGAACTCTTTGGGAGGTGGTGCAAACTGGTTGCGGAGTGGTGCGAACTCTTTGGGAGGTGGTGCAAACTGGTTGCGGAGTGGTGCGAACTCTTTGGGAGGTGGTGCAAACTGGTTGCGGAGTGGTGCGAACTCTTTGGGAGGTGGTGCAAACTGGTTGCGGAGTGGTGCGAACTCTTTGGGAGGTGGTGCAAACTGGTTGCGGAGTGGTGCGAACTCTTTGGGAGGTGGTGCAAACTGGTTGCGGAGTGGTGCGAACTCTTTGGGAGGTGGTGCAAACTGGTTGCGGAGTGGTGCGAACTCTTTGGGAGGTGGTGCAAACTGGTTGCGGAGTGGTGCGAACTCTTTGGGAGGTGGTGCAAACTGGTTGCGGAGTGGTGCGAACTCTTTGGGAGGTGGTGCAAACTGGTTGCGGAGTGGTGCGAACTCTTTGGGAGGTGGTGCAAACTGGTTGCGGAGTGGTGCGAACTCTTTGGGAGGTGGTGCAAACTGGTTGCGGAGTGGTGCGAACTCTTTGGGAGGTGGTGCAAACTGGTTGCGGAGTGGTGCGAACTCTTTGGGAGGTGGTGCAAACTGGTTGCGGAGTGGTGCGAACTCTTTGGGAGGTGGTGCAAACTGGTTGCGGAGTGGTGCGAACTCTTTGGGAGGTGGTGCAAACTGGTTGCGGAGTGGTGCGAACTCTTTGGGAGGTGGTGCAAACTGGTTGCGGAGTGGTGCGAACTCTTTGGGAGGTGGTGCAAACTGGTTGCGGAGTGGTGCGAACTCTTTGGGAGGTGGTGCAAACTGGTTGCGGAGTGGTGCGAACTCTTTGGGAGGTGGTGCAAACTGGTTGCGGAGTGGTGCGAACTCTTTGGGAGGTGGTGCAAACTGGTTGCGGAGTGGTGCGAACTCTTTGGGAGGTGGTGCAAACTGGTTGCGGAGTGGTGCGAACTCTTTGGGAGGTGGTGCAAACTGGTTGCGGAGTGGTGCGAACTCTTTGGGAGGTGGTGCAAACTGGTTGCGGAGTGGTGCGAACTCTTTGGGAGGTGGTGCAAACTGGTTGCGGAGTGGTGCGAACTCTTTGGGAGGTGGTGCAAACTGGTTGCGGAGTGGTGCGAACTCTTTGGGAGGTGGTGCAAACTGGTTGCGGAGTGGTGCGAACTCTTTGGGAGGTGGTGCAAACTGGTTGCGGAGTGGTGCGAACTCTTTGGGAGGTGGTGCAAACTGGTTGCGGAGTGGTGCGAACTCTTTGGGAGGTGGTGCAAACTGGTTGCGGAGTGGTGCGAACTCTTTGGGAGGTGGTGCAAACTGGTTGCGGAGTGGTGCGAACTCTTTGGGAGGTGGTGCAAACTGGTTGCGGAGTGGTGCGAACTCTTTGGGAGGTGGTGCAAACTGGTTGCGGAGTGGTGCGAACTGGTTGCGGAGTGGTACAAACTGGTTGTGGAGTGGTGCACACAGGTTGCGGAGTGGTGCGAACTGGTTGCGGAGTGGTGCGAACTGGTTGCGGAGTGGTGGGAACTGGTTGTGAAGTGGTGCAAACTGGTTGCAAAGTGGTGCAAACTAGTTGTGCAGTGGTGCGAACTGGTTGGGGAGTGGTGCTAACTGGTTGCGGAGTGGTGGGAACTGGTTGTGAAGTGGTGCAAACTGGTTGCGGGGTGGTGCAAACTGGCTGCGGAGTGGTTCGAACTGGTTGCGGAGTGGTGCGAACTGGTTGCAGAGTGGTGCGAACTGGTTGAGGAGTGGTGCGAACTGGTTGAGGAGTGGTGGGAAGTGGTTGCGGAGTGGTGGCAACTGCTTGCGGAGTGGTGCAAACTGTTTTCGGAGTGGTGCGAACTGGCTGCGGAGTGGTGCGAACTGGTTGCAGAGTGGTGCGCACTCGTTGCGGAGTGATGCGAACTGGTTGCACAGTAATGCGAACTGGTTGAGGAGTGGTGCAAACTGTTTGCGGAGTGCTTCGAACTGGTTGCGGAGTGGTGCAGGCTGGTTGCGGAGTGGTATGAACTGGTTGCGGAATGGTGCAAACTGGTTGCGAAGTGGTGCGAACTGGTTACAGAGTGGTGGAAACGTGTTGCGGAGTGGTGCGAACTGGTTGCAGAGTGGTGCGAACTGGTTGCAGAGTGGTGAGAACTGGTTGCAGAGTGGTGCAAACGGGTTGCAGAGTGGTGCAAACAGGTTGCAGAGTGGTGCGAACTGGTTGCAGAGTGGTCCAAACTGGTTGCGGAGGGGTGCAAACTGGTTGCAGAGTGGTCCAAACTGGTTGCGGAGGGGTGCAAACTGGTTGCAGAGTGGTCCAAACTGGTTGCGGAGGGGTGCAAACTGGTTGCAGAGTGGTCCAAACTGGTTGCGGAGGGGTGCAAACTGGTTGCAGAGTGGTCCAAACTGGTTGCGGAGGGGTGCAAACTGGTTGCAGAGTGGTCCAAACTGGTTGCGGAGGGGTGCAAACTGGTTGCAGAGTGGTCCAAACTGGTTGCGGAGGGGTGCAAACTGGTTGCAGAGTGGTCCAAACTGGTTGCGGAGGGGTGCAAACTGGTTGCAGAGTGGTCCAAACTGGTTGCGGAGGGGTGCAAACTGGTTGCAGAGTGGTCCAAACTGGTTGCGGAGGGGTGCAAACTGGTTGCAGAGTGGTCCAAACTGGTTGCGGAGGGGTGCAAACTGGTTGCAGAGTGGTCCAAACTGGTTGCGGAGGGGTGCAAACTGGTTGCAGAGTGGTCCAAACTGGTTGCGGAGGGGTGCAAACTGGTTGCAGAGTGGTCCAAACTGGTTGCGGAGGGGTGCAAACTGGTTGCAGAGTGGTCCAAACTGGTTGCGGAGGGGTGCAAACTGGTTGCAGAGTGGTCCAAACTGGTTGCGGAGGGGTGCAAACTGGTTGCAGAGTGGTCCAAACTGGTTGCGGAGGGGTGCAAACTGGTTGCAGAGTGGTCCAAACTGGTTGCGGAGGGGTGCAAACTGGTTGCAGAGTGGTCCAAACTGGTTGCGGAGGGGTGCAAACTGGTTGCAGAGTGGTCCAAACTGGTTGCGGAGGGGTGCAAACTGGTTGCAGAGTGGTCCAAACTGGTTGCGGAGGGGTGCAAACTGGTTGCAGAGTGGTCCAAACTGGTTGCGGAGGGGTGCAAACTGGTTGCAGAGTGGTCCAAACTGGTTGCGGAGGGGTGCAAACTGGTTGCAGAGTGGTCCAAACTGGTTGCGGAGGGGTGCAAACTGGTTGCAGAGTGGTCCAAACTGGTTGCGGAGGGGTGCAAACTGGTTGCAGAGTGGTCCAAACTGGTTGCGGAGGGGTGCAAACTGGTTGCAGAGTGGTCCAAACTGGTTGCGGAGGGGTGCAAACTGGTTGCAGAGTGGTCCAAACTGGTTGCGGAGGGGTGCAAACTGGTTGCAGAGTGGTCCAAACTGGTTGCGGAGGGGTGCAAACTGGTTGCAGAGTGGTCCAAACTGGTTGCGGAGGGGTGCAAACTGGTTGCAGAGTGGTCCAAACTGGTTGCGGAGGGGTGCAAACTGGTTGCAGAGTGGTCCAAACTGGTTGCGGAGGGGTGCAAACTGGTTGCAGAGTGGTCCAAACTGGTTGCGGAGGGGTGCAAACTGGTTGCAGAGTGGTCCAAACTGGTTGCGGAGGGGTGCAAACTGGTTGCAGAGTGGTCCAAACTGGTTGCGGAGGGGTGCAAACTGGTTGCAGAGTGGTCCAAACTGGTTGCGGAGGGGTGCAAACTGGTTGCAGAGTGGTCCAAACTGGTTGCGGAGGGGTGCAAACTGGTTGCAGAGTGGTCCAAACTGGTTGCGGAGGGGTGCAAACTGGTTGCAGAGTGGTCCAAACTGGTTGCGGAGGGGTGCAAACTGGTTGCAGAGTGGTCCAAACTGGTTGCGGAGGGGTGCAAACTGGTTGCAGAGTGGTCCAAACTGGTTGCGGAGGGGTGCAAACTGGTTGCAGAGTGGTCCAAACTGGTTGCGGAGGGGTGCAAACTGGTTGCAGAGTGGTCCAAACTGGTTGCGGAGGGGTGCAAACTGGTTGCAGAGTGGTCCAAACTGGTTGCGGAGGGGTGCAAACTGGTTGCAGAGTGGTCCAAACTGGTTGCGGAGGGGTGCAAACTGGTTGCAGAGTGGTCCAAACTGGTTGCGGAGGGGTGCAAACTGGTTGCAGAGTGGTCCAAACTGGTTGCGGAGGGGTGCAAACTGGTTGCAGAGTGGTCCAAACTGGTTGCGGAGGGGTGCAAACTGGTTGCAGAGTGGTCCAAACTGGTTGCGGAGGGGTGCAAACTGGTTGCAGAGTGGTCCAAACTGGTTGCGGAGGGGTGCAAACTGGTTGCAGAGTGGTCCAAACTGGTTGCGGAGGGGTGCAAACTGGTTGCAGAGTGGTCCAAACTGGTTGCGGAGGGGTGCAAACTGGTTGCAGAGTGGTCCAAACTGGTTGCGGAGGGGTGCAAACTGGTTGCAGAGTGGTCCAAACTGGTTGCGGAGGGGTGCAAACTGGTTGCAGAGTGGTCCAAACTGGTTGCGGAGGGGTGCAAACTGGTTGCAGAGTGGTCCAAACTGGTTGCGGAGGGGTGCAAACTGGTTGCAGAGTGGTCCAAACTGGTTGCGGAGGGGTGCAAACTGGTTGCAGAGTGGTCCAAACTGGTTGCGGAGGGGTGCAAACTGGTTGCAGAGTGGTCCAAACTGGTTGCGGAGGGGTGCAAACTGGTTGCAGAGTGGTCCAAACTGGTTGCGGAGGGGTGCAAACTGGTTGCAGAGTGGTCCAAACTGGTTGCGGAGGGGTGCAAACTGGTTGCAGAGTGGTCCAAACTGGTTGCGGAGGGGTGCAAACTGGTTGCAGAGTGGTCCAAACTGGTTGCGGAGGGGTGCAAACTGGTTGCAGAGTGGTCCAAACTGGTTGCGGAGGGGTGCAAACTGGTTGCAGAGTGGTCCAAACTGGTTGCGGAGGGGTGCAAACTGGTTGCAGAGTGGTCCAAACTGGTTGCGGAGGGGTGCAAACTGGTTGCAGAGTGGTCCAAACTGGTTGCGGAGGGGTGCAAACTGGTTGCAGAGTGGTCCAAACTGGTTGCGGAGGGGTGCAAACTGGTTGCAGAGTGGTCCAAACTGGTTGCGGAGGGGTGCAAACTGGTTGCAGAGTGGTCCAAACTGGTTGCGGAGGGGTGCAAACTGGTTGCAGAGTGGTCCAAACTGGTTGCGGAGGGGTGCAAACTGGTTGCAGAGTGGTCCAAACTGGTTGCGGAGGGGTGCAAACTGGTTGCAGAGTGGTCCAAACTGGTTGCGGAGGGGTGCAAACTGGTTGCAGAGTGGTCCAAACTGGTTGCGGAGGGGTGCAAACTGGTTGCAGAGTGGTCCAAACTGGTTGCGGAGGGGTGCAAACTGGTTGCAGAGTGGTCCAAACTGGTTGCGGAGGGGTGCAAACTGGTTGCAGAGTGGTCCAAACTGGTTGCGGAGGGGTGCAAACTGGTTGCAGAGTGGTCCAAACTGGTTGCGGAGGGGTGCAAACTGGTTGCAGAGTGGTCCAAACTGGTTGCGGAGGGGTGCAAACTGGTTGCAGAGTGGTCCAAACTGGTTGCGGAGGGGTGCAAACTGGTTGCAGAGTGGTCCAAACTGGTTGCGGAGGGGTGCAAACTGGTTGCAGAGTGGTCCAAACTGGTTGCGGAGGGGTGCAAACTGGTTGCAGAGTGGTCCAAACTGGTTGCGGAGGGGTGCAAACTGGTTGCAGAGTGGTCCAAACTGGTTGCGGAGGGGTGCAAACTGGTTGCAGAGTGGTCCAAACTGGTTGCGGAGGGGTGCAAACTGGTTGCAGAGTGGTCCAAACTGGTTGCGGAGGGGTGCAAACTGGTTGCAGAGTGGTCCAAACTGGTTGCGGAGGGGTGCAAACTGGTTGCAGAGTGGTCCAAACTGGTTGCGGAGGGGTGCAAACTGGTTGCAGAGTGGTCCAAACTGGTTGCGGAGGGGTGCAAACTGGTTGCAGAGTGGTCCAAACTGGTTGCGGAGGGGTGCAAACTGGTTGCAGAGTGGTCCAAACTGGTTGCGGAGGGGTGCAAACTGGTTGCAGAGTGGTCCAAACTGGTTGCGGAGGGGTGCAAACTGGTTGCAGAGTGGTCCAAACTGGTTGCGGAGGGGTGCAAACTGGTTGCAGAGTGGTCCAAACTGGTTGCGGAGGGGTGCAAACTGGTTGCAGAGTGGTCCAAACTGGTTGCGGAGGGGTGCAAACTGGTTGCAGAGTGGTCCAAACTGGTTGCGGAGGGGTGCAAACTGGTTGCAGAGTGGTCCAAACTGGTTGCGGAGGGGTGCAAACTGGTTGCAGAGTGGTCCAAACTGGTTGCGGAGGGGTGCAAACTGGTTGCAGAGTGGTCCAAACTGGTTGCGGAGGGGTGCAAACTGGTTGCAGAGTGGTCCAAACTGGTTGCGGAGGGGTGCAAACTGGTTGCAGAGTGGTCCAAACTGGTTGCGGAGGGGTGCAAACTGGTTGCAGAGTGGTCCAAACTGGTTGCGGAGGGGTGCAAACTGGTTGCAGAGTGGTCCAAACTGGTTGCGGAGGGGTGCAAACTGGTTGCAGAGTGGTCCAAACTGGTTGCGGAGGGGTGCAAACTGGTTGCAGAGTGGTCCAAACTGGTTGCGGAGGGGTGCAAACTGGTTGCAGAGTGGTCCAAACTGGTTGCGGAGGGGTGCAAACTGGTTGCAGAGTGGTCCAAACTGGTTGCGGAGGGGTGCAAACTGGTTGCAGAGTGGTCCAAACTGGTTGCGGAGGGGTGCAAACTGGTTGCAGAGTGGTCCAAACTGGTTGCGGAGGGGTGCAAACTGGTTGCAGAGTGGTCCAAACTGGTTGCGGAGGGGTGCAAACTGGTTGCAGAGTGGTCCAAACTGGTTGCGGAGGGGTGCAAACTGGTTGCAGAGTGGTCCAAACTGGTTGCGGAGGGGTGCGAACGGGTTGCGGAGTGGTCCGAACTGGTTGCGTAGTGGTGCAAACTGGGTGCGGAGTGGTGCGAACAGGTTGCTGAGTGGTGTGAACTGGTTGCGGAGTGGTGCGAACTGGTTGCTAGGTGGTGCGAAATGGTTGTCGAGTTGTGCGAACCGCTTGCAGAGTGGTGCAAACTGGTTGCGGAGTGGTACGAACTGGTTGCGGAGTGGTGCAAACTGGTTGCAAAGTGGTGCGAATTGGTTGCGGAGTGGTGCGAACTGGTTTCAGAGTGTCATGAACTTGTTGCGGGGTGGTGAGAAGCGGTTGCGGAGTGGTGCGAACTGGTTGCAGAGTGGTGCAAACTGGTTGCGGAGTGGTGCGAACTGGTTGCAGAGTGGTGCGAACTTGTTGTGGAGTGGTGCGAACTGGTTGCAGAGTGGTGCGAATTTGTTGCAGAGTGGTGCAAATTGGTTGCGGAGTGGTGAGAACTGGTTGCGGAGTGGTGCAAACTGGTTACGGAGTGGTGCAAACTGGTTGCGGAGTGGTGCGAACTGGTTGCGGAGTGGTGCGAACTGATCGCGGAGTG
>SZWC01041225.1:0-11283 GCA_023375785.1 Penium margaritaceum
ACCTTAGCAGTTCATATCAAGCTCAGTCTCAAGCGCACAGCTCAAACAAGAGACATTGAGTGAAGGAGTAGTTGAGACAATGGCAAGTACAAGGCATAAATAGCTGAGGAGTGCCTTTGGCAGCCAAAGCGAGCGCGCCTCGGCTAAGCCGAAGCACGCGCGCCTGGGCCGATGTCACTCCTTAAATTAAGGAGGCCATCCCCTCAATCAGGGAAGTCATCCCCTGATCCAAGGCACATCTTGCATCTTCCAATCCGACCAATGGATCAGCCCAAAACTTGGGCAGCTGACGGTTTGACACTTGCTCTTTCCATCGGTATGGTCAGATTGACAATCTGAATAGCCATCATCAGAAACCCGGGGGACTTATCCTTGAACAAGGACAGTGCATGCCTGGCCTGTTGGACTGGACCCAGGGGACTTGCCCCACATGAGGAGTGCATGCCTCGCCCGTCCACTACTTGCCAATTCTGGAGACTAGTGGCCAAGGGGCATTCAAATAACAACAATCTCTCCCTTGCACCTCTGGCCACTTGTCATATCTTCAGTCTTCATCACTTGCACTCTTCATGCCGATACCCTGTTGTCTTGCGACATGGAGTTCTCGGTCAAGGAGTTTTGTCAGCATGTCTTTCCGGTTGAGCTTGGACGCAATGTGCTCCAGCTCCACTACTCCCTTAGCGACCAGGTCACGACTGAAGTGGTACCGAACTTCGATTTTTTTGTCCTCCGTGTCAAGGTGCCATTTTTGGACATGTTGATGGCAGACTTGTTGTCCACCTTCACCACCGTTGCGGCCGATTGATGTGCTCGTATCTCTTGGAGCAGGCTACGCAGCCACATTGTCTCCTTGCATGTTTCCGTTAAAACGATGTACTCTGCTTTGGCTGTGGAGAGGGAGACACAGTCCTGCTTGCGGCTCGCCCATGACACGGCTCCTCCATTCAGCACGCACACGTAGCCCGATGTGGACTTGCGGCCGTCGACATTCCCGGCCCAATCTGCATCGGTGTACACCATGAGCCGCAAGGATTCCGACTGTGGCACCCCACCGTACTGGATGCCCAGGTGTCGCGTGCCCTCTAGGTAACCGAAGATCCGCGTCACTGCTTGCCAGTGTTGTGGCCCAGGGTTGGCCACATACCTGCTCACCTGCCCCACAGCGTGGTAGATGTCGGGGCGAGTCGCGACCATCGCGTATATTAGACTTCCCACGGCAGACTGATATGGCACGCCTGCCATGTTGGCCTGCTCTGCTTTGTTGGTAGGAGCAGCAGCTAAGGTTAGGATGCAATCTACTGCCATGGGGGTGAGGACGGGTTTGCAGTCCTCCATGTCGTACTGCTTGAGGATGTGGACAATGTATTTGGTCTGGCTGAGCTTGACGGTGCCGGCTGAGCGATCCCGCATGACACTGATGCCTAGGTAGTACTCAAGAGGTCCTAGGTCTTTCATTTGGAACCGGCTGCTCAGCTGCATCTTGATGTTCTACAGCAGCTTTGTCCATGATGCGCAGATGATGAGGTCATTGATGTAAAGAGCCACCAGGATGAGGCCATCCTCGTCCTCTTGTACGTACATATTGAGGTCGTTCTTGCAGTGACCATACCCGGACCCCTCCATGAAGGCGTCCATCTCCTGGTACCAGCACGTCGGGGCCTGTTTCAGCCCATACAATGACTTGACGAGCTTGCAAACTTTTTCGGGTGGTACATCCACCTCCTCAGGCACCTCCATCAGGACCTCTTTGTCAAGCTTTCCATAGAGAAAGGAAGTCTTGTCGTCCATCGGTGAACCTCTAAGTTCTTGGCCGCTGCTGTCGCGAGGAGAGACCAGATCGTTGCAAAGGTAACAACGGGCGCGTACGTCTCGTCGTACTCGCTCCCTGGCCGTTGCGCAAAACCCTTGGCCACCAGCCGCGCCTTGTGGTGGTCGATGGTCCCATCCTGCTTCAGCTTCTTGACCATGACCCACTTGCACCCTACAATGTGGGCACCAGTGGGCCGGTCCACCAGCTTCCATGTCTTGTTCTCCTTGTGCGAAAGATAACCACGAGCCGCACCATACTACTTGTTGTTGCGACGGTTGTTGCTGCTGCTCCTGCTGCTGCTGCTCTTGCTGCTCCGGTTCTCTTACCACATACTCTCCCTTGGTGGAAGATTCCTCATCCTTAGAGGAGGAGGAATCTGACTCAATGTCAGAGTCCTCTGTTGCGGCTCTCCCTGAAGCTACCGCTCCTCTTGCCTCTATTGCCATGCTGCTGCTCCACCCCTGTGGTGCCTCATCACCTGTCTCCAGTAGAACCAGCCATTCACCGGGCTTGGACACTGGCTCGTCCTTGAATTGCTGCTCTGCTCCTACTACAGCCTTGTTGAATTCCACGTCCTTACTGCGAGTCACTTTGTTGCCTTGTAGATCCAAGAGCCTGTAAGAGCGTTGGGCACTGTCGTACCCCAAGAGCAGGCATTTCATAGCTTGTGGATCCAGCTTACTGGCACCCTCCCTTGTCAGCTTCTTGGCGTAGGCCTGGCAGCCAAAAACTTGCAAATGCGAGACATTTGGCTTCTTGCCCGACCATGCCTATTGTGGGGTCATTGGCGGCAGCTTCTTTTTCCCCTTTCTTTGAAGGGCTGATGCAGGTGTGAGGTTGATGATGTACGTCGCTGTCCTAGTAGCCTCGGTCCACAACCTTCCTGGCAGCTTTGCTTCAGACGGCATCGCTCGTACCATCCCGAGGATGCTTTGGTTGAGCCGTTCAGCAACACCTTTGCAGTCGGGCGACTCAGGTACCGTACTCTCTTGCCGTATCTCCTGCTCCGCTAGCAAGCCCTCACAGGCCTTGTACTCCCCGCCGTTATCACAACGAAGGGCCTTGACCTTCTTACCGGTCTGCCGCTCAACCATTGCGACAAAGTGTTACAGATGGTCCTTTACCTCACTCTTCTTATTCATGAAGTACGTCCACATTTTTCTCGTTTTGTCATCGGTGAAGGTGAGGAAATACCTGCTGCCTCCGACTGAGACTATCCGCATCGGCCCGCACACGTTGGTGTGGACCAACTCGAGAGGTTCACTCGCCAGATTTCCGTGCTTGTTCCCCTTGCGCCCTTTTCTCTTAGCATTGCCCATGACGCAGGCCTCACATACATTCTTCCCCTTCCCCGCACCCTCTCCCTTCCCCAAGGCCAAGCCCCGCACCAGCTTGTGCTTGCCCATTGTCTCCAACATGGACTGGGCCGCATGGGCCAAGTGCCTGTGCCAAAGGTCTTGGCCACAGTTCGGTTCTGATGTCGTGGCAGCCTCAGCAACTGCTTCGGGTTGGGTGGGTGCAGCAGCTTCCACTGCTTTTGTTAAATCTGCTGCTGTTGACGGGCGGCTGCTTTTTGCCTCTACCACCTGAATGCCCACGGCAATCATGGCTGCCCCAGCTTCGGCAGCACCCTCCACCTTGGTTTGGAGGATGTAGAGGCCGTCCACGAGTGGAACCTCGGCCACCACACTCTTTCCGGCGTACTATATTTTCACTGCCAACGTGGGAATGATGATGGCCCTGTTCTTGTTGAAGATGAAAGTCATGTTTTGGTCAGTAATCTTGCCGACGGAGAGTAGGTTGACAACGAAGATGGACAGATAGACTACCTCGGTGAACTTGAGCTCCTCCTCTTGGCCATTCACCTCGATGGTGACCAGCTTGTCACCCACCCCTTCAGTTGGTTCCACCCTCCCGTGAGCAAAACGGAAGTTGAGGTGGCAGGGGCCCATGGAGATGAACCCTTGTTTTTCGTTTGTGGAATGGTGATTTGTGCCAGTGTCAAGTGCAAAGGCCCCGAGCTTAAGGAGTGCATTTCCAGCGCCACTTATGCCATGTGCCATCAGTACGGTGGACTGCTTCCCACCCTTGCCTCCCTCGTCACCCTTCTCTCCCTCTCCCTTGACCCCTTCCTTCTTAGGAGTAGGGCACTCGCGTGCCCAGTGCCTTGCCGTGCCATAGTTGTGGCAGTTGCCAGACCATCGCTTGCCCTTCCCCTTGCCGCTTACCCCCTGCTGCTGCCCTGAGTTGCTAGCGCCACTGCTGCCTTTTTCATCCTTAGCATAGGCTATAATGTTGGCCTTGCTATGGCTATGCCACATAGCCTCATTGTGGATGTACTTCGAGATGTTGGAGTACTTCACGTGGTCCTCTGGCCAGCCACCAATCACATGTTGACATGGTGTGCCCTTTTCCATGAGTGCCGTTGAGTGTACTCCCTGGTTTGACCACAGAGGAGTGGTGGAACACCCAATCTAACTTTATATTTGGATTTCTTGGATTTTTCCATGCTGGATCAAGCTTTGAATCGCTCGATTTGAGTGATTATTCAGAAAGTTAGCCTAGCCAGAAAATCGGGTGTTGGGCGGGTGGAATCTGGTAACCGCCATGGGTGGCGGGATAATCCACCGCCAGTGATCTGATTCCGTTCCTAATGGGCTCCAAATGTACCAGGGGCATAAATGAAGTAACCATAAGGACCTCCTTGACCAGGATGAACTTCTCCTTGACTTCTAGACGCTTCGACAGGTCATCGTCGAAGCGCCTCCCGTTGCCTAGAGTGCAAGGCCAGGTGGGCGGCTCCGCCAAGGGTTACTTCGACGGCCATAGTAGGGGTTCTACTGCTCCGTTTTGGGCGTGCTTGTATGCGTTCGAAAGCTTAGATCACAGGCTATAAGGATCTGATGTACTCTCACTATGCTAAGTAACAAAAACGTGTTTTGATTCAGTTAAACTAAATGCGACGTGTTCTGCCCACTCTTGCCTGTGATCCTTGTGTTCCACACTCTTCACCATTGGTGTCTATTGGCCCCCAAACCTTGGTAGCATGAAAAAGTGAGAGCTAGGCATCCTTGAGGGTGCCTCCACACCCACTAGAGCCAACAAAGGGTTATGGACCCATGTGCCTAGAAGGACCCTAGCTCTACAAGTTTCACGCTACCGCCGAGCAACATGGCAACGACCGAGCAAGAGAGCATCGGCGCCGTCTCCAAGTTTGATGGGAACGGCATCCCCTTGTGGAGGTGGCAATTTGAGTTCTACCTCGATAACAAGGGCCTGCTTAAGTCGGTCAATGGTAAAGAGACTGCCCCTCCAGATACCACGACGCCGGAGGAAGTGGAGAAGTACAAGAAGCGAAACAAGAAGGCGCTTGCAATGTTGGTGTTAGCGCTGGCTCCACCACGGCGCGCACTGATTCAAGGATGCACGGAGGCTACGGAAGCCTGGAAGAGGCTCTGTACCATCTACCATGCCACCAACCTTGCTAACCAGCTCTTCTTCTTCAAGAGGCTCGTCAACCTCCGAGCCAACGAAGGCGACGACATCATGGAGATCCTGCAGCAGATTGAGTCCCTCATTGTAGAGTGCGTAGCCACCAGATGGAAGGTTAACCCTCAGCTGCAAGCCATCATCCTCCTTCTGGCCTTGCCGAACAGTTGGAGTCCCATGATTACCGTCGTAGGCGGCTGGTCCGCCGATGAGCTGAATTACCCGAAGGTGGCTGAGTACGTCCGCAACGAATGGATGCGGCATGGTGGGAGAGAGAGTGGGGCAACATCAAGTTCCGCCTATGCCGTCCGCCCTCAAGGTGGAGGGGGAGGCAAGAAGGGGAAGTGTGCCAAGCAGGGCACCAAGAAAGGTGAAAACAAGGGGGAGTACTACAACTGTGGAAAACAGGGCCACTATGCACGCAACTGCCCCAACAGGAAGTCGGACCAACCAGGGAAGGTTGGAAAGAAGGACGATCTCGCAATGATGGCGAAGGATTCCACCAACTTGACAGATCCAGGAGTCTCCGTGATTGACACCGGATCAGGCCGCCACACACAATGCAACTGGGCGGCATTCGTCACCTATAGCGCCTCAGAGCGGCGCATGACAGTGGCCAACGGCAAAACGGAGTTGGCTGCCGGTGAAGGCAACGTACGCATTGAGATGGATGTGGACGGGGAGCCTGTCACGAGCACAATTCATGACATGCTCCACATGCCCAACTTTGGGGCAAATCTGCTGTCAGTGAGCCACCTCACCGACAAGGGGCTCTAGGTGCTCTTCAACAAGGAGGCCATCATCCGCAAGGAGAGGAACGGCCAGGTGATTGCACGCGGAAAGCGAGAGGATGACTTGTACCTGCTCCGTGCAAAAATCCTTGGCAGCCGGGCGGGGCCCGACGTCGCCCACCTTGCGAAGAAGGATGATGGAGACCTGGACCTGCGGCACCGCCGCCTGTGCCACATTGCTCCCTCAACTGTGAGGGACATGGCAAAGAAGGAAGTAGTGCGGGGTCTTGAGGTCAAGAGCCTTGATGCAGCCAAGAATGCCGTGTGTGAGCGGTGCGTGGTCGGCAAGGCGACACGGCAGCCGTTTGATGACAAAGGGACTCGTGCATCGGCGAAGCTGGAGGTGGTCCACACTGATGTGTGCGGACCATTTGAGATCTCCATCGGGGGCGCTTGCTACTTCATGACCTTCATCGATGATCACAACCGCAAGCTCTACCTCTACATCATCAAGAGGAAGAGTGATGTCCTGACATGTATGCAGGAGTTTGTGGCGGCAATGGAGCGGCAAACAGGGTTTAAGGTGAAGGCATTCCGAAGCGGCAATGGTGGCGAGTACAAGGGCTGATCAGCATGAATGAAGAGCAAGGGGATTGCGTGGCAGAAAACTACGCCACACTCTCCACAGCAAAACGGTGTCACCGAGAGGGCAAACCGCACCATCCTCAACATGGTCTGGTCCATGTTGAGCCATGCCGGCCTCGTGCAGTGGTACTGGGGCGAGGCGGCACGGACAGCGGCGTACATCATGAACCTGATGCCTACAAATCCACTAAAAAACGCGGATTCCAAGGTGTGGAAGACGCCACAAGAAGTGTGGAGCAGAAGGAAGCCAACTGTGGCACACCTCCACACATTTGGTTTTGTTGCACATGTTGTTGTGCAGGCATGGGAGGGGCGGGGCAAGCTGGACCCGCGAACTCACCGGTGCATCTTCGTCGGGTATGAGAGCGGGAGCAAGGCGTACTGGCTCTTTGACCCGCGGAGGCAGCAAATCGTGAAGAGTCACAACGTCACGTTCGACGAGGACAGCCGTTGGACAGACAAGGACGTGGGTCTCTCCAAGCGTGGGGAGTGGCTGCCACTCCTCAAAGGGGAGACGCCAGAGGACGCAAAAGAGGGTGACGTGCGACCGGCTCCAACCAGCGGAAACCATCCGGGGGATGGGGGAGCGGCTGATTTTCATTCAGCCAAGTCAGACAATGAGTCCGAAGCGCCGGCAGCAATGGAGCTAAACGAGGACGCGGGGAGTGAGCCCTTATCTCCACGGTCCCCAAGAGAGGGGGAGCAGGCCAGCGGTGCAATTGGCGCCGCGAGAGGGTAACAGCAGCAGCAGCAGCCTCAACAGCAGTAGCCCTGGAGAAGCGGACGCGCAAGGAAGACGGCAAAACAGTACGATGCCGCGGAGGGCATCTGGACTGGGTTCGCTCGGGCATTTTTTGTGCAAGAGGAGCCCGAGACCGTCAAGGAGGCGTTGCAGCGGAAGGATGGGGCTGAGTGGGAGGGAGCTATAAAATCTGAGCTCTCCTCCCACGAAGAGAACGGCACTTGGCAGCTGGTTGACAAGCCGGAGGGCATGAAAATCATCGGCTCCAAGTGGATCTTCAAGAAGAGGCTCACCAAGGAGGGGAAGGTGGAGTGGTACAAGGCGCGGCTAGTGGCTAAGGGGTACGCCCAACAGAAGGGTGAAAACTATGAAGAAACCTTCACACCGGTGACAAAGTTTGCCTCCATCTGCTCCATCCTCACGGTGGCGGCGGCGCGGGACTACGAGGTTCACCAAATGGACATGAAAACCGCATTCCTCAACAGCGACCTGGACAAGGAGGTCCTCATGGAGGTGCCGGAGGGGGTGGACACGCCACCGAGAAAGGTGTGCCGGCTTCACAAGGCGCTCTACGGACTGAAGCAAGCGCCACTCATGTGGTACCAGAAAATGGACAGCTTCATGGCCGAGCTTGGCTTCAAGCGCTGCAAAGCGTGTGCGTGCGGAAGCAGCTGGGGTTGCACCAGATTGTGGTCCTTTACGTGGATGACCTTATCCTCATGTCATCGGACATGGGGGAGTTGGTGAACCTGAAGCACTAGCTGGACGGTCGGTTCAAAATGACTGACATGGGCGAGCTCGAGTACTACCTTGGCATCGCCATCAAGAGAGACCGTAAGGCACACACGCTGGAGATGGGGTAGACAAAGCATGTGCAAGAGGTGCTCCGTCACTATAACATGGAGGAGTACAACCCCATCGGCACACCCATGACCACCACATGCGAGTTGAGAAAGAGCATGGCCCTTAGCACGGACGAGGAGAAGGAGGAGATGGCAGGTGCGTCATACCAGTCCGCGGTGGGGAGCATTATGTACGCCATGGTGGCAACGCGGCCCGACCTGGCCTTTGCGAAGGGCCAAGTGCGCCGCTGCATTGCTGATCCTGGGCTGCTGCATTGGCAAGTGGTGAAGCGGATCCTCCACTATCTCAAGGCGACAAAACAGTCGCGGCTCGTGTTTGGAGGGGGAACGCGTGAAGACTCCCTCGAGTTGGTCGGCTACTCGGATGCCGACTGGGCTGGTGATGTGGATGACAGAAAATCAACATCGGGATACGTATTTATGCTTGGTGGTGCAGCAGTTTCATTGGCAAGTAGGAAGCAGGACTGGGTGGCGCTGTCCAGCACCGAAACGGAGTACATTGTGTTTGCGGAAGCCGCAAAGGAGGCGGTGTGGCTACGGCGGCTGCTAAAGGATATCAGGGTGCCACAAGAGAAGCCAATGGTACTCAATGTGGACAACATGAGTGCCATCAGCCTCACCCAGAAGCCAATGCTGCACAGGAGGACCAAGCACAAAGAGATCCGTCATCACTACGCGCGGGACTTGGTGGCGAAGGGAGATGAGGCTATTGTGCATTATGGCACTGAGCGCATGCTTGCCGATGCCATGACCAAGGCACAGCCCAAGGACAGGCACCACGTGAGCTGCATGGAGCTTGGTCTGCGCTGTGAAGTTTAAAATGCTACAGATTCCAAGGACAGGGCATCAAGGATGCGGTGCAAGGGGGAGATTGTTGACATGGTGTATCCCTTGCCATGAGTTCCATTGAGTGTCCTCCCTGGTTCAACCACTAAGAATTGGTCAAACACCTGATCTGACTTCAGATTTGGATTCCTTGGATTTTTCCATGCAGGATTGAGCTTTGAATTGCTCGATTAGAGTGAGTATTCAGAAAGTTAGCCTAGCCCGAAAATCAGGTGTTGGACGGGTGGAATCTGGTACCCGCCATGGATGGCGGGATAATCCACCGCCAGTGATCCGATTTCATTCCTAATGCGCTCCAAATGCACCAGGGGCATAAATGAGGTAACCATAAGGACATCCTTGACCAGGATGAACTTCTCCTTGACTTCTGGGCGAGGAAAGACACTTCGACAGGTCATCGTCGAAGCGCCTCCCGTTGCCTAGAGTGCAAGGCCAGGTGGGCGGCTCCACCAAGGGTTACTTTGACGGCCGTAGTAGGGGCTCTATTGCTCCGTTTTGTGCGTGCTTGGATGTGTTGGAAAGCTTAGATCATAGGATATAAGGATCTGATGTAATCTCATCATGCTAACCAACAAAAATGCGTTTCGATTCAGTTCTATTGAATTCGACATGTTCTGCCCACTCTTGCCTGTGATCCTTGTGCTCCACACTCTTCACCATTGGTATCCATTGGCCCCCGAAACCTTGGTAGCGTGAACCAATGAGAGCTAAGCATCCTTGAAGTTGCCTCCACACCCACTAGAGTCAACATCACAGTGATCATGGGGCCCCAGCTTGGTGGAAGATTCATGAGGAGAATCATCCCCTACATGTCGGTTTCAAGGCTCTAGCCCACGTTGCTGGCTTGCTAAAGGAGAGTCTCAAACTGCTGCAAGAATTTTAGGACATCCTCGCCCTCAGTCAGCTGCATCCTCAGCAAATTTTGGAGGATGAACAAAAGGTTGGCGCGGGATTCACTCTGGTAGATCTTGCAGAGTTTATTGTATGCCTCAGCTACGTTTGTGAGGCCGGAGATATGAGAGAGCAGATGCTCCTGCAGTGCTGAGACCAGAATGGCTATGCATTTCTTGTTGGCCCACTTCCAAACTGCCAGCTCCTCTGGTTGGGATGAAAGTGGCTGGACAGCCTCCCCTGTGAAGTAGGGAGGAGATCACGATCATCGACAATGATATCAAACTGTCACGTCCAGAGCGAGAACCCTGTCCCATCAAATTTAGGGATGGACGCATGAATGTCACTCTCTGCCTCTACTTTGGATGTCACAGCTCCAGTGGCGGCCACAGGTGTGCTAGTCCACGAGCCTTCCTCAACAACACTCTTGCCTTTCTTTTCGACGGTAGGTGGAGCCATGGTACCTGCTGTTGAGGCGGATCTGCTTTGGTTGAGGCCGCTCTGGTACACCTGCTGTTGATGCCGATGCCCGGCTGATGGAGCCGATGTCAAGCTGATGAGAGGTCTTGGACGAAGGGCTGATGAGGAGAACCTGTGGGTGTGATAGAGTGTGTGCGCTCCTCACGTTTGCTGAGCTACTGAGCAACCTGTATGCTTTTCGCAACTAAGTCTCACACTAGGCGTGGACCCATAACCCTTTTTTCATTCCTGAGTCACGTAGCCTGAGGCTCCGGTCTAGACAACAGTGCTGACACAATGGCAACAACCGACCGTCCATGGGAATTTCACCCAAGGATCACGATCAACCCCAAGGAATTGACTATGCCTCTTGTGAGACCTAGTTACCCAAGTGCTTTCGCTCAAGGTATTAGGGGCTCCCGCTCCCTAAGCCTTCTTCTTTCTTGGTGTGAGTGCCCAATGAATTAAGTCAGCACCCTTACACGAGCAAGATTACAACCACCTTAGCAGTTCATATCAAGCTCAGTCTCAAGCACACAGCTCAAACAAGAGACATCAAGTGAAGGAGTAGTTGAGACAATGGCAAGTGTCAATGCGCCGGATAGCAACGGTCTAGAAAACGGGTCCCGACATGGGAGGCCGCCAACCGCTCTTGGTATTGCAACCAAGATAACATATAGCCCTCGAACGAGGGATCCACACTTTAGGTTCGTTTTGTTTGCAACCTCACGAAGTCCGCATGTTGGTCTTTAGTGTCTACCTTTGGTTGGACACTCTGTGAGGAGTCTCAAAGGCAAGAACTGTAAA
>SZWC01041233.1:0-11278 GCA_023375785.1 Penium margaritaceum
CCATACCATACCATACCATACCATATCATACCATACCATACCATACCATACCTTACCACACCATACCATACCATACCATACCATGTCATACCATACCCTACCATACCATACCATACCATACCATACCATACCATACCCTACCATACAATACCATACCATACCACACTGTACCATACCATACCATACCATACTTGTGTCATAACCAGAATCAGACAACAATACCTCCTCAGACTGAACTTCGGAAAATGCACCAAGACATCCGGTGCAAGTCTCGAAGTTTTACTCCGCACCCAACGGCCATAAGCGAAACGGTACAACATCAAAAGAAGAACCATGACCGTTGGGACAACACACGAACACATTTGCTACGCTTCTGTCTAGCGTTAAGAAGCCGTTCTTACTACTTTTTTGTCCTGTTCTTAATTATATATACAAAGGATGTTTATTCCCTCTCAAATAACCAGAATAGTTCTGTTCATCCTGTTCCCTTCAGTTCCGCGGCTTCGCTGCCGTTTTCTTACTCTGCTCGCTCCCTGTATTCGCAATCCTCTCACAACTCTGAGCTCCTCGCTCTATCGCTCTCGCTCCTTCGCTCAGCCATCACTCTACTTGCCTTCGTTTCCTCTCTTAACTGGACGTTTTCCTCTCAGTCCTAACTCTTCAACCACTCTCAAAGACTTGCGACTAACTCCTTTGGACCACTCTTGCTTATGTCACTGTGCAGACGCGCTCGTGCATGGTCCAACGGCTTGCCTGCTTCTGCCACTGCCTTTCTCATGACTGCATTCTTCTGACATGGTATCAGAGCATCAGGCAACATGACCTGGTGCCCCGTGACTGCGTCATCGCTCTGCCGCCATCCTTCCTCCGTCACTTCTATTTGCGTTCTTTTGCCGCCGCTACCGTCGCCCCGCGCCTCTTTGCTTCACCAGCAGCTGACATCAACAGCACTGCCTGATGAGTTCCCTGTGCTGAAGAAACCCTTGTCATCCAGAGGAAGCCCTGCGTCCATTTCCGCACCCGTGGCAAACAATCGGTGACTCATCATCTACATCAGCCGCAAACAACTCGTGAGCCGCCGCCTGCCGTCAACTACCTGGAAGTTTCCTGGTATTCGCCATCCACTGCTCCGCATCTCTTCGTCCTCCGCAAGTACCCTCGCACTTTTTCTCTTCCCTCATCCTCCTCATCTTCTACTTCCATCTCGTCATCCTCAGCCCACTTACATCTGCTATCTCTATCCGCCTCCTCGCATCATCTTCTTGCTCCGTCAATTGTAGCAGCCGTTTGGCTGCTGCAACTACTGCCGTCGGGATATCGGACACCGCCAGTCTTCCTGCTCCCATTGCCAACCAACAGGGGAACAAGTCGTCACTCTCCTGACATCAGCGCATAGTGCCTCTGCCCACCGCATGACTTCCTCTATCGCAACGACCTTCCTCGAACTGCCAGGATATCGGACACCACCAGTCTTCCTGCCCGTCGAGGGTCAACTGGGGAACAAGCCGTCACTCTTCTGAAAGCAGAGGCAGTGGTTGTGTTGCTATACCTCTCTGTCGCGTCGCCTCTCATATCGCCTCCCTCTGTTTGCCTTGCTCCCCACCTTCCTCCTTTAGCATCGTCATCCATCTTCATTCTTCGTGTCATTCTCATCTAGTGGCATTAATCCTCCTTGTCCTCCTCGCCTCAGCCTCCTCAACGTCATCAGCCACATGCCTCATCTCACCTTCGTATGCTATCCTCCCACCTCTCGGTCATCCGCATCATTCGTCTTGTCTCCTCATTACTCCTCTTCATCAGCATCATCTCGCAGCGCATGTGGTTCCGCCCCTTCGCCCACTCATTCAATTGTTTCCTCCACTTTCGCATCACTTTCCGCTCGGCACAAGGATCTGCCCGGTCGCATCGCCCGTTCCGCGACGACCTGCGACCACGCTAAAACTTCCTTCAGCGCACGTGGTTCGCCCCTGCGCCCACTCTGTCATCATCATCAGCCTCCGCCTCGTCATCAGCAGTCATCCGCATCTGTGGCTAGCACAAGGATTTGCACGAGCTAGCTGCCCGCTTTGTAGCAGCCTGCACCCACGCCGGCAGCAGATTTCTTGCGACGCATTGGCCCCTGCCTTCCCCTTGCCGTATCCTATTTCCCTATTTCAGAAGTGCACGTGATTTTGCCCCTGTGCACACTCAATCATCAATCGTTCCTCCGTCCTTCGCATCATCTTTTGCTAGGCACAAGGATCCGCCCGGCTGCATCGCCCGCTTTGCGACGACGTGCCCACGCCGAAACTTCCTTCAGCGCACGTGGTTTCGCCCCTATGCCCACTCAATCGTCTATTGGTCCTATGCTTTCGCCTCGTCTTCTAGTCAGCACAAAGGACCTGCCGTGTTGCATTGCCAGCCCTGCAACGACCTGCACCCACAAAGAAAACTTCATACCGCGCATGCGGCTCGCTCCTGCGCTCACTCTGCTAGCATCGGCTTTCTCTTTTACAAATATCTCCATCTACATCTGTACAAGGATCTACACTGCCTGATCATCAATCCCACAGCAGCCAGCACCTAGGACCTGCAACTGACCTCGTGTGACACGGCTACGTTGTCTCCTCCTGTCTTGATCTACTTCTCCCAGGAAAATGGGGAACCCGTGGGCATACTGTCCTTTATCGGCTGTAGATGGTTATAATATCCTTTTGTGGACACGAAGCATATGGTCCACTGAAAAACTCGTCTCAATTCGAGGATAGGGTTTATGCTACCTCTTCCAAGGAAGCTTTGAGCACCTTCGGACTGCTCACACATCTCCCTCAGCACTCAACACAGCAACCACCTCAGCATGGGATCAGCTGAAAACCTTCATGCACCCCTCCTACCACACTCTCGTAGAAGAAGCAAGCAGTGCACCTGACCTCTGGTATAGGTTGCAAAAGACATCGTGGGAAAGATAGTACATCTCCTCCACTACTCTCCTCGTCACGACACTCCCTTCAATTCACCTGGACAGGCTGTATTACCAACCCTTGGGTCATGATCCCACACAGCCCACAAGAGAATCCACCAATCTGGGAACTTGTCAACAAGCGGCCTACTCACAATTAAAGCCCTATATACTGCATGGATTCGCCATTACCAACGGAGTTCTGGATGAACAGAAGTATCTTGGGAAAGTTTACAGCACCAGTGAATTCACAAGAAAGCATGAGGCTTTCAATAGGGATATGCGGGAAGGTTTGAAAGAGTTCATTGAACCAGACCTACACCCTCTGCTAGATAGGGAACCGGACAACGTAACCGGAATGTGGAGGCAGCTGATCAACCACTGTGGAAGCTACGTGCCACCTCGCCAAAACTACAAATACCAACAGCGAGCAACAATGACCGCTCCACCTATAAGGCGCTTCGCCATCAGATTAGCTTCAGTTGTACAATGCATCACTGTGTCGGATTCACGGGAGGTGTTTTGCACAACACATCAGATTCAGAATCCGACAACAATACCTCCACGGACTGAACTTCGGAAACTGTACCAAGACATCTGGTGCAAGTCCCAAAGTTTTGCTCTGCACCCAACAGCCATAAGGGAAACGGTTCAACATCAAGCGAAGAACCAAGACCGTTGGGACAACACGCAAACACATTCACTACGCGTCCGACTAGCGTTAAGAAGCCGTTCTTACTACTGTTTTGTCCTGTTCTGAATTGTATATACAGAGGATGTTCATTCCCTCTCAAATAACTAGAATAGTTATGTTCATCCTGTTCCCTTCGGTTCCACAGCTTCGCCGCCGTGTTCTCGCTCAGCTTGCTTCCTGTCTTCACCAGCCTCTCACATATCTCAGCTCCTTGCTCCGTGGCTCTCGCTCCTTCGCTCAGCCATCACTCTACTTGCCTTCGCTTCCTCTCTCAACTGAACGTTTACCTCTCGATCCTAACTCTCCGACCACTCTCAAAGACTTGTGATGAACTCCTTGGGACCACTCTCACTTACATCACTGTGCTGACGCATTCGTGCATGTTCCAAGGCTTCTGCCTGCTTCTCCCACTGCCTTTCTCATGACTGCATTCTTCTGACAACGTGTTACATCTGGAGGAGAGAGAAATTCTTGGACCTGCGAGCATGAGGGTCTGTAAGGGCGTCAGTTGTGCCGAAGAATGGTTGTTGAATCACTCAAAATGATGGAGTACATATAGAGCTAGAGCTTGGGCAAGTCAGCCCTCTCACAAGCCACACCACTTAGCCACGGAGGCTAAGCCTCACACACTAGAGTCCACAATCTCACACAAGACAAGAAATCAGATTACTAATCAGGCTGACGACTCACACCCGACCTAGAGAGCTAGAAAATGCTTACATGGCACACTCCTAGTGGTCACATCACCCAAAATCCCATGGAGAATCGCTATGTGTCCATGGCTAGCACACAAGCATCTCACCTCACCTTGAAAGTAAGGAGAGGTACCTTTACCCTTGTCAGCACACTCTGACAAGGCAATCATAAGATCAAGGATCGTTTTGGATATTTCTCCTTTATGGTCTTGACTTTGGACCTCTTGACATTTTCTTTTGTCAAACTAAGGCATGGAGCCGTCGCCCATGGTCACCCAGACACTGACCCTCCATGATCCCGGAAAATTTGAAAATTCATGTCTTTCAATCCGACCGTTAGAATGGTCTTAAACATAGACTGTAGACAATTTGCCACCTGTTTTTCCAATGGTGAGGTCGGATTGACGATTGAAGCAAGCATTAGGTATTTTCCTGGAACTTGCTCCAGTGGACCTAAAATCAAGCCGGATGGTCCTATTTCCAATCTCCCACTTTTCCGTAGTCAGGGTGGGTTGATTCAACATGCCTTCATGCATAACTGTTCCTTGTTACGGGTCACTTGCTTGGTGCAGAAATCAGCGACTTGCTTGTTGGTTGGAGTAAACTTCAACTTGATAGTACCCTCCTACACCATGTGCCTAATTAAGTGATAGGCGATGTCAATGTACTTGGTGCGGGAACGGTACTTAGGGGTTTTTGGCGATTCAGATTGCACTTTAGATGTTCACGCACATGGGAACAGGAACTACTGCACTCCTACTCATCTCCGCCATAAGACGGAGCGAGACTGCTTCCTTGGCTCCAAAGGTGAGAATGACATACTCAACTTCTGTGCTTGAGGTGGCCACGACCACCTGCTGTTTGTTGCACCAGCTGATGGTCCCACCATTCATGAGGAACACATGTCCAGAGACGGACTCACGGTCCTCATGATCTGAAGCACAATCTGCGTCTGTGTAGCTGATGATGCTGTTGTCGTTGCCGTTGTAGGTGATGGCGACGTTGATGGTTCCAACAAGGTAGTGGATGATCTGCCTTAGTGCCTTCTGGTGCTCAAGGCCGGGGTTCGCCATTTTTTGGCTCACATTGTTTACAGCATGTGCGAGATCCGGCCTGGTTGCCACCATCAAGTACATGAGACTGCGAGCGGCTCTCTGGTACTTCTGCCGCTAAGCTGCATCTGCTTCTCAACTCAAGCTCACGAGGTACTGCCGCTTTTCCAATGGTGTACCGATGGGTTTTACTTCGGCCATGCCAAACCGCGCCAGGATGTCCTCGATATAGCAACGTTGCTGCAGCGAGAGGGTGCGTGATTTGCGGTCATGCGTGATCTGGATGCCAAGGAAGTATGATGCCTCCCCGAGATGAGACATCTGGAAGCAGTCCTGCATGGCCTCCTTAAAATCCTGTAGTGCAGACATGTTTTTGGAAAAGAGGAGCATGTCATCCACATAAACAATGATGATGTCCTTTCATGCTCATGTTGCGAGTAATAGACGCTGTAGTCACTCGTTGTGCACGAATCTCATGCACTGCAGTGCCGCATCCATTTTTGGATTCTAAGCACGGGACGCTTGCTTGAGGCCGTAGAGCAACTTATCGAGCTTACAAACCAGGTGCTCCTGGTCATCCATGATTAATCCCTCTGGCTACTCCATGTAAATATCCTCTTCCAAGTTACCATTCAAGAATGCAATCTTGAAATCCATGTGGTGAACCTCGAAGTCCTCTGCTGCTGCATAAGAGAGGAGCATGCGCACAGAGGCAAACTTTACAATAGGGGCAAAGGTTTTTTGTAGTCAATGCCCTCCTGCTGCAAGTAGCCCTTGGCGACCAGCTTCGTCTTGTTCTTCTCCAGGTTGGCCTCTGCTCCTTACTTCTTCTTCAACACACACTTGCATTTGATTGCGTTGCGTCCAGGTGGACGCTCAGTCAGCTCCCACGTACCATTGTCTAGCTACGATTGTATCTCCTGCTGCAAAGCTTGCGCCCAATCTGCTGCATCTGGTGCAGCCATGGCCTCATTATAAGACATTGGCTCAACTGAATCTGTTGCAACTGCGACATTCATCCATTCTGGTTTTTGCGGCATCCAAAAATGGCCGCAGTCACCAGGCTTGAAGTGCACCCTGAGATGGTACCCGTGACCTGGTACTCAAGCATAAGCAGTTGGCTGGCGCGGTGCTGCATGCACAATTGCTACTTCTGTTGGTGCTGTATATCCTTCCTCTACTTCTACCAATGAGAATGCTGTATCTACTACATCAGGCATGGGAGAGTTCAGAGGTTCTCCCACTGTCACAATACAGGAAGGGGCAGGAGAGACTTGGTCAAGAAGGGTATCTGCTCCCACTGCCTTGTCAGCTGCTGGTTCTACTATCTGTTCACAAACAATATTTGTGCCGATGATGTTGCTCTTGTTGAAGACGACATCCCTGGAGATGATGCCGTGGTTAGTATCCCTCTCATAGAGGCCATACACCTTGCTTGCAATGTCATAGCCGATCATCAGTATCTGCGCGCTCTTTGCGGCCCGTTTTTGCCGCTTCTCCTTGGTCACGTGCACGTGTGCCAGGCTGCCAAACGCTTGGATATGACCCACGCTCGGCTTCGTCTCAAACTACGCCCCATATGATATCCTCTATTCCATCGCTTTGGTTGGACTGCGGTTCTTGATGTACACCACAGTGCTCAATGCGTCGGCCCAGATGTCATAGGCGAGCTGAGCTGAATGTAACATGGAGCGCGCCGACTCAACAAAGCTGCGGTTGGTCCATTCTGCTACACCATTCTATTGCAGCGAGTCTGGCGCATTACGTCGCGCCTTGATGTCAGTTGTTGCAATATAGTCTTGGAACTCCTTGCTCAGGTACTCTCCATCACGGTAACTACGTAGCGCCTTGATTTTCTTTCCAGTCTGGTTCTCCATCATTGCCTTGAACTCCTTGAACCTATCAAAGTACTAGTCCTTGGAAGAGGGGAAGTACACAGTAGTGTAACTATTGAAATCATCAATGAGGGTAATGAAATACGTAAAGGTCCAAATCCCTGGGTCTGCATGGGGCCACACAAGTCTGTGTGGACCAGCTCCAGCACCTTCTTTGCATGCTCCCTTGCTCCAGAGGATGCCTCGTGATGTTGCTTCCCTTCCAAACAGTCGATGCATAACTGTTGCTCAACGTTGGAGATGATGGATAAGTCACACACCGCCTGCTTTGCTTGAAGCTGCTGCAAGGCACGCATGCCGATGTGGCTTTAGCGTGCATGCCACATCTCACCACCTATTGCCTGGACCACTACTACAAGACTCTACTCACGCGAGATCTTGGTCGTCCCCTGCAGGCAATACATGTTGCCCTCATTCACCGACCTGGCCAACTTCTCTCACGTGTCCTTGTTGAGGATGTAGCCATAGTCTTCATCAAAGACGATACGCAGTCCTTCGTTGGTAAGAGAGGAGACTAAGAGGAGGTTGAACACATCATCAGGTACCGACAGCACGGCATGGAACACTCCCACTTCAATGCCACGCAGGGTCTATAACCACATTTCCATAATCACAATCCCCTCAGCGTATACCACCCGATCATCACCCAAAGCATTAGGACCAGGAGGGATTGACAGCAGCTATGAGAACCACTCCTTGTGGTGTGTTAAACTCTTGGTGCACCCTGAGTCCTTGTATCGCGCCAGATCTGCCTTTTCCACCTATGACATATCAGACCTCACCATGAAGAGGTAGTTACACACCTCTTTGCCGTGTTCATGTTGCCAACGTGGCGTACTCCTGCCTGGTTGTACTGCTGCTGCTACTGCTGACGCTACTATGACTGCTGCTATTACTGTTGTGGAGGCTGTTGCTTCTGCAACTGCTGCTCCTTTTGGTCCCTCTTGAACTAAAAACACTCCTTTTTGTAGTGTCCCTCTTTCTGGCAGAAGTGGCATTTGCCTTTCTTCTTGCCTCTCTCCTACCGAGAGTGTTGCTACTGCTGCTGGTTGCGTGAGATTGTGGCCACAAAAGCTATTTCACTACTACTACAACCATTACGATTTGCTTCATTGCGATGCAACTCCACCTGCACTAGGTGTGTGCAGATGAAGTGGAGGTTAAAAGCTCGTTGGCACTCCAGCATTTCTCGTACCGTGTCATAGCTGGTTGGACGTCGCCTCGGCAAGAGGAGAATGAATTATGTCTCCTCCATAGGATTCCCAGCCACTCTCAGCTCCTTCGCAAGATCCTTTTCCCTGTCCTTCACCACCATGCATTTTCAACGTCATCATCTTCTCCTCCAACAACATGAGGAATACAGGGTCCTTGCTCTCATACTTCTTACACAATGTGTCCCATCCCTCCTTTGCAGTAGCCTTGTCACTCACGTATTGAGGATGCGGGTTAGAGAGGGTGTTGACAAGCAGCTTGTAAGCCTGCCTGTCCTTCTTCTCCCACTCCTCATACGCTGCGGCTGCACTTGTGTACGGCATCTTCCCCCCCACCACGTGCGCTGGAATGATGCGTTTTTCCTGCAGAACCGAAGCGGGCTCGTCGCCGATCACAGCCTCCCACAAGACCCTCTCCTCCAAAAGGAGGTGCATACGGATCTTCTTAAACATGAAGTTGGTGCATCCTTCCACCCTCTCCAAAGGCAAGGCTACTGACACAACGCATGCTGCTGCCATTTTGAGCGTTGGTGATACTCGGCGCTGCCCTTGGGTGGCCACCCTACCCCTGCTCTTGCTGCTGCTTCAGCTAGAAATCTGTCTGACAGAAAATGTACTACAGATGCCAAAAGACTAGGAATTTGGAACAACGCAGCCCACCACTAGAAAATCCAGCTCAAAACCTTTAGGATCGACCCGGAAAACAGGGTCATCCAAAAGGGATTTTGAAAGATTTGCCCTATTGAAAATAGGGTATGCTTCTGCTCCTACTCCAACTCAGACCAGCCAGCTTGTAATCAAAGTTTCAACCAAACCAATCAATGGAATGCAAATATGTTTGAACCACTGGAAGGCTTAGCAAAAATAGTACAATTCACATGTGCTACGTGTTAATTTTCAGTAAGAAACGAGAGAGTTATGGTCATCACAAGGCGACAGTCATACTCATAGAGATGAGTGTAGCCCTGGCCAACCTCTTAATCTGACCATTGGATCTTCGTGATCATGGGCTTGTTGGAAAGCCTGGATCGCGAACTTCAAAATCGAGAGGTTGATCGTTTAATCTGGTTGAGGTTTGACCCCAATCTGTCACTCTCAAAGTGACGGCCTGCGCTGGCTAAAACTGGCAAAACGTGGCTTAGACACCAAATGTTATATCTGGAGGAGCGAGGGAGCCTTGGAGCAGCGAGCATGTGGGACTGAAAGGCTATCAAGTGTGCTAAAGAATGTTTATTGTATCACTCACAAGGATGGAGTACATATAGAGCTAGAGCTTGGGCAATTGAGCTCTCTCACAAGTCACACCACTTAGCCATGGAGGCTAAGGCTCACACACTAGAGTCCATAACCTCACACAAGAGAGGAAATCAGCCTAGCAATCAGGCTCACCAGTCAAACACGACCTAGAGAGCTATAAAATACTCTCATGGCACACTCCTAGTGGTCACAAAACCCAAAATCCCATGGAGAATCGCCATGTGTCCACGACTAGCACACAAGGATATCACCTCACCTAAAAAATAAGGAGAGGTACCTCTATCATAGTCAACACACTCTGACAAGGCAATCCTATGTTCAAGGACCTTTTTGGATATTTCTCCCATCAGGTCTTGACCCTGGACCTCTTGACGTTTTCTTTTCTCAGGTAAAGGCATGGAGCTGTCGCCCATGATCACCCTGATATTGGCAGTCCATGACCCCATAAACTTTGAAAATTCATGTCTCTCAATCAGACCGTTGCATTGGCCTGAGTCATGGACTGTAGACAATTTGCTACCTGATAATTCCAATAGTGATATCAGATTGACGATCGGAGCAGGCATCTGGAAGTTTCCTGGAACTTGCTCCTATGGACCTAAAACTGAGCCGAATGGCCCTATTCCGAACAATACCATGCCATACCATAGCATGCCATACCATACCATACCATACCATGCCATGCCATACCATACCAAACCATACCAAACCATACCATACCATACCATACGATACCATACCATACCATACCTAACTATACCGTACCATACCATACCATACCATACCATACCACGCCACACCATACCATACCATACCATACCGTACCACACCATACCATACCATACACATACCATACCATAGCATACCATACAATCCCATACCATACCATAGAATGACCTATCATAAAATACTATACCATACCATACCATACCATACCATACTATACCATAGCATTGTTGTTCTTCTATGCCCCATGGCCACTGCTATGGCTTGACAGACAGGTTGGGCATGCACTGCTCCCTTGGAGTAAGTCCCCCAAACCTTGTTCGTGGTACAAGTCCAAGCAAGACACCAGAAGTGTAGCACAACGGATACCATATTGGACTTAGGAATAACAGGGCCTACGATTGAGTCTTGATATGCGCAGAAGGTTTTTTTTACCTTTCCAGCACTGGGAAAGTTTCTTAGACATTTCTCCATGCATGAGGAGAGTGCGCCACTTGGCGGCCAGTGGATGCGCCAATTGGCGGACTGGTGAGGTGGTGTGGAGTGATCACCCCAAAAGTGCCACTACCCACACACCTTAGAAGCCAGGCCTAGGACTATATGTACCAGGCTCATTCCTCAATCTAATTATACAATCTGGCCTTAGATTCTCCTCACAGAGTTGTCCAACTAAGGAACAGTAAAAAGAAGACACTGGTTGGTCTAAGCCCCAGGAGTTAGTCTTTGACTAGCACCTCGCGCGAAAGTGACCAAGTGTTAAATGGACACAGTTGCTAGCAAGTGATTTCCTAGGAACTGCTCAGTGTGGAA
>SZWC01041236.1:0-11276 GCA_023375785.1 Penium margaritaceum
TATAGATATAGATATAGATATAGATATAGATATAGATATAGATATAGATATAGATATAGATATAGATATAGATATAGATATATATATAGATATAGATATAGATATAGACATAGATATAGATAAAGATCTAGATGTGGGTGTAGATGTAGATGTAGATGTAGATGTAGTTTTAGTTATATAAATTTGCATATTTATTTTGGAATCTATTTGTATGTACATAATTGTTTTTATATTTTTCTTTAAGAATAGATTTGGTTATAATAATATACATGAGGGAGCAATGGAGATACGTAATAAGATAATTTCCCTATATCAATGCATAAAGTGGATTTTTAAAGCCATTTTTACTTAGGTATTGATGTATTGATATTTTTTGGTATTTTTATAAAAATGGATAGTATGGTAAGAATTATTTGAATTGCAATTGTGCATGTTTTAGTATTTAATTAATTTTATGTATTCACATTTATTCATTTTTAACTTTATTTAGATTTGATCACCATTATACATAATGAAATTTATTTTTCACATAATTTAGCACTAATTTCAAGATAATAACATAGGTTTACCTTATATTTGACGCATAAGCATCACTCACATGCTTTTCTATGAATTTGTGTTTAGATAATGATTTTTTGTGGGAAGTCTTCTATAGATTTTCTTGTATTTTATTGTTATGGTTCTTTCAGGTTCTATTATTAAAAAAATTTCATTTTATGACATTGACATCTCTTTCAATGCACTTATATTTATAGGGAATAGTCATCTTCTTCTTTTCATCATTAAATTCACCTTATTGTGCACACTTTGTTTGTATGTTTGTTTTCAATTCTGTTGAATTTGATTATCTTTATTCATTAATGAACCAGAAATCGCTTTGGTTGTCATTGTAATGAATATTATTTTTTTTCGAGGTCGGGTTATTGGAACCAGATCTCTTTATCCCCTGTTCCATTAAAGTGTTCGTTTCTATGAAATAGTCTTTTGGCAACTGTTCGATCAGTTCTATCTTTATATCTTCCTTTGACTTTGAACGGTGTGCCTGTGCTCAGAGGAGGAGCTGTAGGCTTGTTCTGCTTTGAGTTTGCGGTGAGGAAAGGTTCGAAGGTTATGTCTTGTGCTGCGTTCAAGTTCCATATTGTGTGTAGGCGCTACTTGTACTTCTTTGTATATTTAGTGTCGCCGGATTGTCTTTTGCCCTTCACACGAAGCCACCGTAGGGTTTCATTCCCTCCTGCCACCGGATCGCGTCATTGCAATGTCAGCAGTCGATGGCTCGATCATAAACGGTGAAGTACGGTCATCCATCTAGCACTGTAATTTAACAGGCAGCCGTTAATTTTCCGTGAGGATATATCGACTATTGACTAAGCCGGCATATTTGCCAACTGGCGCTCGAGTGTTGTAGGTCCCACCGCCTTTCATCATTCTTTTTAATTTATCTTCGAATGATCCGGGCTTGAGAGTTCTCGTCATCCTCCTGAACGTTGAGGTGGTAGGGCGTGTTCGGCATGACCATTTCTTCCGTTCACAGATTCCGTGACGGCAGCACTGCCCACCTCTTCGCATGAACCAACACGACTTCGGAGGGATTTGAACTGGAATCGATCGTCATCCGGTGTCCTTACTAATCGAGCTGCGGAAAAACATTACTGGTGGACGCTATGTACCGATTCGAACAATCCGAACGATGGTTCAGGCCACAAATACCGTTAGCGACGGTGACGTAAAAATGAAGACCACACGCGTTAGTGGGCTTTGGATTTCATTGGAGCGGTCAACAACCGATTCGTGTTTGTCTCATGATTTCCCCAAGGTTCGCTATCCATCTTTTTATGAAGTATGCATTTCACCTGTGGAACCTTGTTAAATCGACTTTTGAAGTCATGTTAACTTTCCTGTTGGAAGTCACTTCACTCGTCGTTTTTTTAAGTCGTACAAATTCAAAGTCGTTTTGAGCGATTATCTTTTACTATCATGTTTTTTTTCGCAGATATATTTTGTTTTACTGTCTGTGCACGAGCAGACTTTTGTAGTGTAATCCACGCCCCTATGACGACCTTCAAAACATGGAAGGAAAAGGAGATAGAAGTAGGCTTAACGAAATACTGTATCACCGTTTTCTACCCTATGGGTGCGCCTGATAATCGTTGGTTTCCGTGGTTGGTCGAATTTCTTCGACCTGCGGCTGTTTGGTTGAGTTTAGTGGTTGGAATATCCAGTTTTGCATGTGGAAACCCGTTTTTAATTTTGTATACAACCTATTTTGAGCACAGCACATGTACTGTATGATACATGCGTCATCTAGCACATGTGTCGGTCTTGCTCGCCTGTATCCGCCGTCCGTTCCCCTCCATCTCGTCCTGAGCTCTCGCAGGCCTATGCCCATGCAATTCTCGATGGCATGGGACACATCGCCCCGCACCATGGCCTATCTACACGTCCCTTCGAGCCTCTCTCGGCTAGTGCACTACCATCGACGAACGGTCCAACCACGATAAACCGTGGTTGGACCGTGGTTGGACCGTGGTTGGGTCCTCGCTCCTCCCTCGCTACCCGCTCCGCTGGCTGTCACCCTAACTCTTCGCCCTCATCCTAGGGCCTCTTTGGGAGATGTCTCATAGGATTTGAGTTCGCAGTCTTATGCTGGTGGACCGTGGTCGAACATGCAAACCTGCAAAGCATTGCACGAGAAAAGTCTTATCCGGGAGGAGTGCATTGCTAAAACTGCAAGTGGCTCAACTTCAATCGTCGGAGTGACGTCCAAACAGCCACGCTCACCGAAGGGCCGCACACAAACCTGAGATTTGCACTGAGGCCGCGAATAGAAATTCGATGCGACCTCTCTAAAACAGAGCCCTAATCTAGTTTTTTCAGCAAATTTCATCGATACAGCTGAAATTTGCAGATCCCAACCACGCTAGACAGTGCAGCAACGTCGAAGCCTCCGGATTTGTTGGTTTCCGTGGTTAAGTTCGACCAACCACGGAAACCAACTACTACCAGGCGCACCCTACCAAACTACGTCCTTCTTCGGTCATACGCCGATTGGCACCCATTGAACGAAATACCCTATTCATGCGTCTCCTCGGGAGAAGGATGCTAACATTTACCCAGACTCCCTCTCATTTGAGCTAGTTAAGTTCTCCAATGTCACTCCGCGACATCCCGACCCTTCAATGTCCTCTTGCCTACTTTCGATCGGCTGAGATCGATGGGGATCATGTCCCTAGGCAGAGTGCAGTCCATTCAAAGCGTGGCGCTAGGTGGGGCCCTCCTTTTGCTGTTGTCCAACATTAAGGCACCGTGTTGATGTACCGGAGGGATCAGCATCTGGATGGTGATGAAGGCTGTTTCGTTGCAACAGTCGCTACCGAACACACGAGTGTTGCATTTTCGCCTGGCCTCCATGCTCCGCTGGCGTCAGGTAGATCTCGCTGGCCGGCATAGATTTTCATCGCATAGACATCTTCAGCAGCCATTGCGATGTTTGCAATTTTTCCATGGAGCGACTAGGATTTGCCTTGTGATGTTAGGAAAACCTCGTATCATCGGAAAGCATGTTTTCATAAAAGAGCATCGCGATAGTGTTTTTAAAAACTTTCGGAAAATTTTGAAAAAGACTGTTCTAGAAGTGATTGCATGAGTTTTTACAAGGAAACGAGACCTCTCCTCTTTTCATATTCAGACAAGGAATTGTTTTGAAAAATGTTGCATTCTCGGAAATGGCGAGGTAAAAAATAGGAATGCCGTAAAGAGAGAAAAAGGATGAATATCATGAGCTAGCGAGATGCTAAGGCAATGCTCGTCTCTTCCGGTGAACCTGTCAACCCTGTTCCATGTAATCCCAAGGATAGGTCCCAGTATGTTCAAAATCGTACGTTTGCGAAGTTCATGACGTAAGGAAAATCGCATTACTGTAGCGATCTACTTTTACATCTAGATGTTAACATCGCCTGAAAATCTCGGGTGCATCAACACGGTGCCTAACCAAGTGGAGATGTTGGAGATGCACCGCTCGAGGTGTTGTTCAGTCCAGTTTCCTTGTGGAGGTGGGATCTTATGCATGCGTCATTTCGGGGCTCCGATTAGTCTAATCAGATTCTACTCTTGCGCATGTGACACGGAATCTGAGAAATCGGATCGTGCTTGCTACAAAACGGATCGTGACGTCTGGTTCGAGATGTGCATAACGTTGCAGTGTCAGCTCTGAGGCGCCGCTCACGGCGGGTCCATCGAAGAACCACCCACGAATAGTCCATACCGGTATGAGTATATTGAGACGGAGAGACGACGGGCATCATACGGAAGCGGAATTACGGCAAACGTCCTTCGACGTTTTTTCCTTCAGACTCCATTGAATCGAACCGCCATAGAACTTTTGCACGTGTAGACGCAACAGTCCGCTGGTGGAAGGGATCGAGATGCAAGTGGACGACGTGAAACCGGCACATTTTGAAAAATAAGCACCCGTACCCAACTTGCTTCTAGTTGAGAGAGCCTCGTAGTCAAGTACGAGTCAAGGCGGGAAAGTGCCAGGTCGAAGAAAAACAAAGATAATCTTGCATATCCATCGTTCTCAGCGGAAGTCATACTTATCGCATTTTCATTAGAGGATTCGAAATAATCATGAATCTCTACCTTGGAGTGAAAATGCCTACAACAATCTGCACTAAAAGAATGTTGTCTGACTCCTTTGATATATTACAAAACAAGTGCAAATTGATGAGCCCAAAATAGGATACTCAGAATCCATCTTTTGACGTTCATCCAAATGCAGTCTCATGCAGTGAGGATCTGGGATGGTTCAGTCATAATATCAAATGATGAATCCACACATCCCCTTTCTACTCAAAGTGGATCCACTACATATGTTCAACACAAAAAAACTTCAAACATAGATTCAAAAAATAAATGTGATCTCGTGAAAGTGACAAATATACCTGATCAATTTCTTAGAAGCCTTCACTTAATAGGCTAATATTTACACCATATTTATTAGAATGGTATTCGAGGAATTAATTCAAATTCATTAATTTTTTTTTCCATGAAGAAAGAAATCATTTCAAACGTTATTATATCAAAGGAATAAAACATTCTTGAAATTTCAAAAATATATATTTTTATGTAAATACACAGGCTTCAAAAATAGTTTTTAACATAATGGGTGTTCAATACTACCATAAAAGATGTGATGAGACATGAAGTAAAAACATTTAAAAATGACAATAAGAGTAAGAACTGGTGAGAAATAGATAGAAATAGACGTTCACCAAAATTTAATTCCGTGATTTAGCTGTTATTTAGCAATTCAATATATTATTTTAGAGCTGGAAATTAAGAAATCGAAGCACCATTAAAAACGTTATCACATCATTCTAAGTTGTAATGTAAAAAAAGTTTATTGTAGACGGTGGATGGACTCTTAATGTGTACGGAAGTACTTTGCAATTTTATTTAAAAACTTTAATTCCAAGACCATTTAAAATTATTAATCAATAAAAGTAACATAGAAATAGATTTTTCAGTCAAAGTAAAAATTTGATGAATACACCGTTTTGAAAACACCAAGTGAATTATTTTATGTTCTGTTTCTAATATGATTAAAGTTTTTGGGATGAAAATAACCTTGAATGTGTGTTTAATGGTATGAGATTAATTTTTTTTAAAATTTTTTGAGGCTCCATATTCTATGTTTAAATTTAATGAAAAGAACACCGATTTTTATCTTTTGTTTTCAAGCATTTTTAATCCTCTTTTCAACTCGTTTCAGTCTATGAAGTGGTAATGTTTTAGGATTCAGTCTCAATGGCCTAATGGCAAAAGAATTCATCAAAAAATTTCTTCTCATAACAATTTGAAAAACCAGATACGTTTGTCTACACATTGAAACCCATATTTATACAAGACAGTTGAAGAATCATTTCAGACCATATGTTGAATAGAGATGAAGAATGGTACAACGTGACAAACATTTCAGGACCACAAGTAAAAACGTTTGCATTCCACTGCACAAGGTGACACGAAAAGCTAAATCTCTTATGTTTGTGAACTTAATAAGATATTTTGACTTGATTTTTTTATGTGAATGAAAACTTGGAGCCCGTTATAACGATTCTACCATGAGGGCCATGTGTGGAGGAGTATAAATTGGTTTGTGGTTTCGATAACAAGATACAATGGGAATTTGAAAAGAGAATTCAAGAAGGATAGATTACTTTTTTTATGAAAAAAACCCAATTCTAATGGCCTGTTTTGGGTAAGAATCCCATCTGGGGTAGTTTTCTCACTTCACAAAGGCTCACTAAATTCTTATGAGAAACTTCTGAGAAACAAGAATTAATACATTTCCTTGTCAACTTCTGGGGTGATCTTTCAGCTCCTTAGAATAAGTTGTGACTATTCAACTTATGGTACAGTTGTGATTGGTCAACATTATTTATCTTCTCCCTTCCCACCAATGCCCTTCCTTATTCTAATGACCTTTCTGTTACCAGTGAATCTTCAACCTCATAGTTTCTCTTCAACTTCAAGGACAACCCAAAAATTACCAGGTAACTTTTCACTTTTCATGAGCTAACATAAGAATCTAAACCTTTCTACGTGGAAATTCAACAACTTGAGGATGAAAAAGGTGTGCTTCATTCCTATTTAAGAGATAAAGTTCATTCACTCAAAAATGCCTTCAGATTCGTTCTGTTCCAGTTCAATTTGCATACCAATTGCTATCTAAACTATTATCCTCTACTACTTAGCCTATGAAATTATAAGCATATACCTAAGGAAAAACCTCCTATAATGGATTTTGCATTTTATATATACTCTTCAAGTAGCATACAAGTATTTATCTAAAACATAGTCTCAAAGAATCCATGGAAAGTGCCTAATTGCCCATGAGACCACACGTATCGAGAGTTCCTTTTAGTTGGTTCATGGTCTTCATCATTCATGTCAGATGTGACATATATATGATGTCTATATGTATATATATGTATATATTTTTTCATGTATTTCATGTTCAACAAGCAGTGTAAGAATCTCTAATTTCCATCCAAAATCACCAGTCCATATTCCAAAATTCTTGAAATTGGTATATTTAAAACCTATATTGTTATCTTATCAACTACATGTATTCATATTTTTTTTGTGAACCGTTTCAAGTATTTGCATCAAAACTAGGCAATAAAGATATTATGTTGAAATTTTAGCATCAATTTGACGTTTTGTGATTCCCATCCCTAAATCGAAGAGTAGATAAAAGAAGAAAGTCAAAATTAAATGAGAAATTATAAGTTGTACTTCTAATAAGAGGTATGTATGTAAGAATGAAAGGGTCCACCATAGTTGGCCATGCACATCTTTGCTTTCATCATGTGAATATAATCTATGTTTTAATAAAAGAGCCTATCACAATATTGTGCTTGTTATAGGAATGTTTATTTTATGATTCCAAACACAACAACAAACAAAAATTCCCGTGAATTTGTGAAATAAATGGTACTTCTTACCAAATTTGTTTTGTTTTTGGACTATTGTTGCAAGAAAGAAGAGAAATATGAATAAAAATTTAAATTATCAAGCTAAAAGGACATAAATCAAAAGGTCTCCCCATCCATTATGGGAAGAAGAATTGCTGCATATCATGATGTATTGTTTTTGGTATTTTGCAATTCATGCATCATAAAATTATGTCAAGCATTGCTTGTAGAGTGGAACAACATGTTTGTGACAATACGTTGATGGAGGAGAATATACATTATGAATTTTCTGTTACCAAAGGTTTAGTTTTCAAATACGAATATGCATAAAGTTTCCTTTTAAAAACATAAGACATAATTCATCTTGTAAGAATGTTAAGGGACCTTAACACTTGAGGGAAAAGAGCTACAAAGTCCATATCGGTAAACGTCAAGGAAGATTAAACATAAAAATAAGGCATGTAAGGATTGTTTCATGCCCATCTCTGAATAATACACATTTTTTTCATTGCATATAACATCATGAATTTCACTTCAGGAAATATTGTCTAACAGCTTATTTGTAGACGATTCCATCGACATGAAGAAAAAACATCATAGTAAGTAACATATGCATTGGGACATTTAACAACTATATTACAACTTTCGATTTAACACAACATCATTTCCGCTCCTGGAAATGCAATAAATTCAAACTAATAATTTTCTTGAACCTGTCTTTTCTTCACTCAAGGTTTCATATCTGAAATATTAAAAATGCCATGGAGGAAGTGAATGTTTACAAGTGTTAATAATTTTTGGAAGATAGGTAATGTGTTTTATCCTTTTTCATATTCATATGTTCAACACTTGTAACAAATTTATAGTTGTAGTTCTCTTCCTCCAACTAAATAATCACATAATTATAACATAAACTCAAAGCTTTCAAGGATTAACCATCGTGATTAGAAACCACATGTTATGACAGGTGAAGGTCAACATGGCATGTTTCAGCATTCATGGTCTGAAATTTCAGACTCAACAGAACTTTACAAAGCTCATTATAATTGCACCTTTAATTCATCTTTAGTTTTTAATGTTGTATATTGAAACCTCAGTAGTAAATAGGTCTATTAATTGTATTTCATTCTTAAACCTATATGACCCTTTTCTAATCTATCAAATGTTATTTTCATATGTGAAACAAGTTAACTAGTTATTTCCTTGATCTATTTAAGAGAATATACAATGATATGTAACCCACAATCATGGAACAAAAATGTCAATGTTTGTGGTTTCTTGTGACAAGAAAAGCTATGAAATGTATGAATATCTAACTTTGTGTGAACACGACTTTCATGTTATGATACATGTCAAATTAGAAAATGATTAGGAATCCTGGGTTAGTCATGATCACGAAGTTGATCAAATCACACATTTTCCCTAGATGGAAGCCTCCAAATTGTTGTTCAACCCACTGACTAAAAGGCACATTCAAGAATTACTTAGTTTTAAGGTGGACAAGGTGAAGAGTGCACTAGGCTAACTATGCAACATTGATGAACCCATAAGGAAACTCGTGCAAACCTTTATATCTTCTTTATCCCACCATTCCAACTTAACCTTAGGATGTTATTTCACTGATTCTAGGCATGTTCTTTAACATTTTATCGCGCCATTTGTGGTGACCTCCTAGCTTCTACTTTTCTTAACCCCTGAATAACTATCGGTTTGACTGTTTATTTGCTATAGACTTTATTGGTACAGTTCCTCAAACCCATCCCCCCCCTCTCGTTACGTTGACCTTGTTTTCCACGTTGGCTTGATCCTCATTTCGCAGAGAGGTTGTTTTCAGGTGTGATTCTTCATCTTCTTTTGCTCGATACCCTGCTGAATTAGCACACTTCGGAATGTGACTGATAGTGAGTTGATGCAGTCACCCCCTTGTGATGCACGTCACAACAGTGGTCCAACGTTTTTATCATCCTTCTCTAGGTTTTCACATCTTCCCCACCTCCCCCTCCGTCCCTCTCTCCCTTCTCATGCTTCTCCACCTTATGTTTCCTCACTCTTCATTATTTCTTCTTTCTTCACTCCCCTACTTTCATCTCACCCTGTCCACTGCCTCCCCCTGACTTACCTCCTACCCTCATCATCGCCACCAACTCCCATTAGTGTCGTCCTTAAATCCCTTTGCAATTGCCCCCCCCTTATCACTGTCTTATCCCCTCTTTGTTGCATTGTTCCTTACAACATTCAATATTCCCCTACATGCCAACCCCCCTCTTTTCACCTCATTACCCTCCTCTTCCCCACCTTGCCCCCTCTTTTCCATCTCTCCCCCTCTTAGTCACCTTCCTCTCACTTTGTTTGCCTTCCTTTCCTTTCTTTGCTCTCTCCTTCCTCTTCACGTCCCCCCCTCTTCGTCACCTCCCCACATTTCCCTCCCCTCCACCTTTGCCTAACTCCCCACCTCTTCATTTCCTCCCCCACATTTCACTATTAAGCCCCGTCTCCTCATTTCCACTCTCTCAGAATCAAACATTGACCCTCCTCTCTTACTTCCCCCTCCCACACTCCCTTCCCCTCTCAATATTCCTTCTCCTTACCTCTCTTATCCTCTCTACAACTCTTTCTCCCTCTTTCTCTTTCTCTCTTTGTATATCTTGTTTATTCATTCTATTTCTTCCCTCTACTTTTACCTCTTCCTTTTGTCATCTAATTCCACTACTCAATACTTCTGCTAAGCTCAAATAGATCTTTCTGCACTCTCTACCTTCTTTTCTCCTTTCATGGATCCTTCTCCCTGTTCTACCTTCTCTTTTCAACCCTTCTTCGTGTCCGTATCTCCCATCCATTCGCCATCCATACATCCCCATTCATTCTTACCTTTCAAGATTCCCTCTTCCCGACTTTCTATCCATCCTTGCTCCTTTCTTTTCATCCATCAATCCTCCTACACGGCTCGTACTCTTCCTTGCCTCACACCCTTTCTTCCTCCTCTCTCTCACACAAAACCACTCTCTTCATCTTTTTCCCCCTGTCCTTCCCTTGTTTCACTCGTCTTCCCTTCATCCCTCCATGTCTCCCACATTTCACCTCCTTACCCTCTCCATTTCCCCTAGAACTGTCCCTTCATCAATTCGTTCATCCCAATGTCCCTCTCTTTCTCCATCATTTTTTCCCATTCATCCATCCGTCCCATCTTCCCTTTCTCCCTCACTCCCTCCCTCCCTTGAACCTTAACCCCCCTCTTTCCCTCCCTCTCCATCTCTCACTTTCTCTCCATCTCTCTCTTTATATGTGTCTCTCTCTCCTTTTCATATATATTTATATAATGATTCATATGTATCTATCCCTTTCCCTCTCTCTCTCTCCCACCCTTTCTCTACCCTTTCCGTATCTTTATATTATGCATGTAATATATATAGCCAACTCTACTTTTCTCTTGCACTCTCTCCATTTATCATTATCTTTCTCTCTTTACATATATCTCTTCCCCCTTCCTATCTATCTTTCCCTATCTCTCTCTTCTTTCAACCCTTCCCTCCTTTCGCCTTGCCCAACTTGATCCCTTGTTGTCTTCCACAAACCCCCCTCTTTACGCCTCCCCATTTTTTCTTCCCTAACTTCCCATGTCTATTAATTCTGACTTCCTTCCCTTTACTTTGCCATTTTCTTTCTCTTCTCCTATATCTCCCTTTTTCTCCATCTCCCTCTCTCCAGCTCTAACTCTCACTCTCTCTCTATATATATATATATCTCTCTCTCTATCTCTCTCTCTCTCTCTCTCTCTCTCTCTCTCTCTCTCTCTCTCTC
>SZWC01041238.1:0-11275 GCA_023375785.1 Penium margaritaceum
TCTCTCTCTCTCTCTCTCTCTCTCTCTCTCTCTCTCTCTCTCTCTCTCTCTCTCTCTCTCTCTCTCTCTCTCTCTCTCTCTCTCTCTCACACACACACACACATACACACACACACACACACACACACACACACACACACACTTCTCCCACATTCATTTCTACTAACTGCACTAGGTGTTGGATTATGTGGCTTTTACCCCACATTGGTAGTATAGGGTAGAGGAGAGCGTAACGACATGACAGGCCTCTGAAGTGTCCTGAGGCTTCTCAAGCACCTACGACAGTGCCGGCGAAACGCGGCCGATACGTTCCGGCAGCCTGGTTGGTTTGTCAGGAGCTAGGAGACTTGTCTTGGTGGGTCCAGACTCACGCACCCGGTGGATTGTACTAGTGCAACGAGGAGACCCGATGCTACTAGCGTCCCTTCCGAGATTCAGAAAGCGTGTTGTGCTGATTGGACGCTAATTCTGTTTGTTTCAGACATTGCTCGTTCTGCCTCGATGGTTGAGACCCGGGCACTTGGTCGTCTGTGCGAGTGCCCCGAAAGACTCTGCATTGATTGGTGATCAGATGTGTATAGTTTGCATGTGGCTGAGACCTGGACGTCTGGTGACATGTCCCAACATCTCCGGAGGTCTAAACTTGCATAGCCCGGCTAGCTGGTAATGTCTGTGTGTCACCGTAGAGTCTGGGTGTGTATGGGGTACATTGCATGTTTTGTCGTCAGTCGAGACCTGGGCACACGGTTGATTGTTTCCTGTGCCTTGGGAGACCTCCATTTTTTTGTTTCATGTTCTGTGACATGTGTATTCCTTGTGTGCCTTTTTACGCGACAGGGAGGACGGGGCCTGGTGTGATGTGATTTGTGACGTTCGTGTGCAGTTTACTGTGACTACTCGGCCGTGTCCATACTCGTGCAGATCCCTCAGGTGGGCCCTGGTGACACCGGTGCGACGACTGGCAGCGGACTACCGGCTTGGAGCTGGCCGACTACCGTTCCAGAGCCCCAGATACTGCCGGGACTCATTGCTGTCTTTTCTACAGCTTGCAGGCGTCTTTCGGCAGACTGGCCATGAGCCCTATTTGCATGTTTTTGCATTGTATTTCCACCGTCTGAGGATGGATGCATGCATGTGACCAGTCATAGCGTCCGTCGTTTGATTTTTCACGTCTAGGTTTAGACGGCGTAGCCTTCTGACATGTGTGCGCGGAGTTACGGCCAAAACAGTGGTTTTGGGCCGGTTTTAGGACAGCTCTTGGTCTGCCGCGTGCGACACCCGCCGTGCGCCGCGGCAGGTATTTATGCCTTGGACCTGTCATTTGTTGTTTCTCTCTGCATATGCTATTGAAGCATTTTCACACTTTGTCTTGTGTCTCCTAGCCAAACCCTTGCCGTTGTGTGCACGACCTGTGACAGTTGTCACCGTCTGACCAGACACTGATGCCTAGTCAGCGACTGTGTTGCTAGGAAGCTTCCACGCATGTTCTCATGGTATTAAAGCAGTGAGACAGTTCTCACCGAGCTGCGCAGCACAGACGCAGCAGAGCAGCAGTAGTGAGAATCACCGCTGTAGCACATTCCATGGGGCCTGTCGGAGAGAGCTGGTTGCCGTCGGCGCAGCCCTCACCCACCACGTGAGATCGCAGCAGTGCTGTTGCCACCGTGCCAGCAGCAGCAGCAGAGGCAGCAGCAGCAGTGTAGCAGCAGCAACAGCGGTGCGTGGCGGCTGCAGTGAGCGCAGCCGCCATCCACAGCCACATTGGCAGCAGCAGCAGCGGCGGCAGCAGCAGCGCAGCAGCAGCGGCGGCAGGAGCAGCGCAGTAGCAGCGGCGACAGCAGCAACATCGCAGCAATGGCGGCAACAACAGTGCAGCAGCAGCAGCGGCAGTCGCGGCGGCAACAGCTGAGCAGCAGCAGTAGCAGCAGCGCAACAGTGGGAGCAGCAGCAGTAGCTCACGGTGGCGGCAGCGAGTAGTAGCCGCAGCGTGCTGCAGTAGCAGCAGCAGCAGCACAGCCGCTGCTGCCACCGTTGCATACGCAACTACACAGATGCTGCTGCAGCTGACAGCACAGTTGCAGTAGCAGCTGAGCGGAAGCTGCTGCGAAGCTTCCGCGCAGCCACCGCGGAGCAGCTGCATGCTCGCAAAGAGTCGCGAGAAAGAAAAAAACACAAAAAAAACAAAGAAAAAACCAAAAACAAGGAGTGGAGGCAAGCTGACGTCAGCAATTTTGTTTGTTGACGTCATCAGGTCGTGCTAATGTCAGCAACCACCTGCTGCTGTCAGCACCATACTTAGCCAAATTCTTGGCCGGACAGTCAAAAATTGCCAGCGTCTCAACTCCTCTAGAACCGCTGACGGTTTTGAAATCCGTCAAACTTGACCTGTCGCCCCATACTGAGCGGCATCATGAGCCCGTCTAACAACAAGGAGAAGGGACCAGGCGACCCCTCCTCTTCGTCTGGTGTACTTAGTCTAGCTCGCACGCCATTGAGGATCTGCAAAGCCAGCAGGATGAGATGCGTCGCCTCTAGAGACAATAGACTGACGCTATCCGCACGCTGACTAAGCTTCTGCGTGCTTAGTCCACGACTCCTCAGAGGGCTTTTGAGGGAGCTGCCGGCATCGCGGTCTCTACCCAGCAGTCGGCTCAGGCACCTGTGACAGGCGCTCGACCTGTCCTACCACCTGCTGACCTCCTTGATGATGAGCCACTCATGCCAGGCATCACGGATGATTCCCCGGCTCAGGAGATTCGAGTTCTTCAGGAGCGCCTCCATCAGCTGCAGACGGGCACCTGATCTCCTCCATTTTCCCCGATACCATCGTCACCTGAGTACCTCGGTGACCATCCTATTCTAGGAGTCTTTCCCGTCTCTCTTCCTACTCACCCTGTGGTTCCTCTCCCCATGTAGCGACAGCCCAAGGATCTTGAGGCACCACCTCCACGGTACATCAGTGAAGATGGCTTCGACTGCTGGGAGATCCTGTTTCAGGTGTAGGCTACTTCTGAGGGAGTGTGACCTTACTACCAGAGCCCGTACCAGCCTACAGACCCAGCACAGTGACTGACAGCAGCCCGGGCCATGCGCAGACTCCTCTACGCCATGCCACGCGAGACCGTCGTTGACTTCCGCCCCTTCCTTGGCGAGGCCGGCACAGGCACCAGCGCCGATCCCCGTGGAGGTTGGGATCTGGCCTTATCCCTGCTGGCCGCAGAGACGTACGCCACTCGTGCATCACATATTTGTGCTTTCCATGTGCTCCGCTAGGGGCCTGTGGAGCCTGCAGCGGATTACTGGCGGGGCGCCATGCGCATCTACACGCGCTTGGGGACCTCAAGAGGCACACAGCAATGGGCGCTTCGTACGATTATGCTCGGAGTTCGCCTCGAGTACACCGACATCTTCACACGGTACAACGACGCTGTCCTTGAGTCCTTCTCAGCCACTCTACAGCTGCTTCCTTGGGCGCATCAGCTCTTCCTTCAGGTGACTTCAGCCCGCGAGGCAGCCGTAGCCCATCAAGAGACTTCCCTCGTTGCAGCAGCCATCGCATCACCACCATCTTCCCTCCTGCAGTCTCCCTCTTCCTCCTCCATCACTTCCTTATCTTCCTCTTCCTCTTCGACCCCATCTACACCCACGCAAACACCAGGCGTTGCAACAGCCATCCACGGGAAGAAAAAGAATAGGAAGCGTGGATCAGGTCAGCAGCAGTCGTCATCCAGTGGTAGTAGTGGCCGTTCTGTGCACTGCTACAACTGTGGAGGCGCCCATCGCTAAAGCGAGTGTCAGCAGCCGCTTGACTGGGCGTGGATCACTCGTGGGTTCCAGGCTGCTCATGCTCTCCGTTCTACGTGTGGCACGTCATCCGCATCCTCCTCCGGACGCGCGGCAACCACGACTGCAGCTGTTCCTGCCTCCTCACCGGCGAGTAGCAGCGATCCGGACCCGTGCGACCGCACCATCGCCGAGCTTTGCCACCTTCTGGCGCTCTCCTTTCAGGGAGGTTCGAGTGTGTTGTCATCGTCGGGTGGTTCACAGACTGCTTGTTCGTCCGTTCCTATGGCTCGTGACGACGCGTGTGGGGGAGCACAGTCTGCATGTGATGATGATGGGCCTGACTACACCGAGTGGATTCACGAGTCTCATCTTTGTGCTCTGCGTCGTTCCTCCCCACTGACGACTCAGCATCCCTCTGATACCGAGTGTTCCATTGCTCGTTGTACAGTGACGTCCACCAGCCGTGACTCCGGTGGCACTTGGATCATCGATTCTGGTGCCACCCATCACATGACGTGCCGTCGTAATGACTTTGTTGTTCTCGGTCCTGTTACGTCTGTCCATTCCGTTTGTACAGGGTCAGGTCAGTCCTTGCCAGTCCATGGTGTTGGGGTTGTATGCTTCGATGGTCCGTCTGGCCCCTTGTACCTTTCTGACATGTTGTTTGTGCTTGATCTTGAGCTCAGCTTGCTTTCTGTGCGTGCTTGCACCTTGTTGGGTCTCTCTGTGGAGCATACCGCTGACTCAGCGACTGTGACTGCTACAGAAACCCGTAGTGTTGTCTTGCGTGCTTCAGTCATAGATGATCAGTATTGCATCGCTCGGGCCTCCTCCCCTTGCTTTCCTCTTCCTTCGGTCGTGCTTTTGTCACTGGTGTTCTATCTCTGAAACACCATAGGTTGCTTCATTGCCGTCTGTGTCACAAGGGCTCCGACACTGTGTCGAAGCTCATTCGGACACAACCCGCTCTCGGTCTTGACGTGGCTTCTTTCGAGAAGCCACCCAAGACTGACTATCTTTCTTGCGCTCAGGGGAAGATGCACCGGTGCACCTACCCTGACTCTCGTTCCCGAGCGCTTCGGCCTCTCGAGCTGGTTCACTCAGACCTTCTCGGCCCTCCCCCGGGGGAAGATGCATCGAGTCCCTGTCCGAGAGAGGCCGGTATGTTCTGACTCTAACTGATGACTTTACCCGGATGCGGTGGGTCTATAGCCTGCATCAGAAGAGCGACACCGCCCTTGCAGTTTGACTCTGGCTAGTGATGGCTGAGCGTCCGTCCCGCCACACGCTACATACCTGTCGCTCAGATCGTTGCGGCGAGTTCCTTGGCAAGATGGTCTCTTTCTTTGCTGAGCACGAGATCTTTCACCAGGTCTCCGCTCCTGCTATCCCCCAGCAGAACGATGAATCTGAGCGCTGGAACCGCACCATGGAGGATGCGGTTCGTGCCATGCGGTCTGAGTGCGGTCTCCTGGAGTCTTTTGTCTTTGAGGGTTTTGCCTACATGACTTGGGTCTGGAACCGCCTCCCGCACGGTCTCCCTCCATATCACACCGTACAAGCTCTGGTTTGGACACCATGCTGACCTTCGTCTCGCTCGCGTCTGGGGCTCCCTGGCCTCCGTGTGGTACACCAAGGACCAGCAAGGGTCCAAGGTCTCACCTCAGGGCCGCTTGTGTGTCTTCATAGGCATTTCCCCGCGGTCGAAGGCCTGGCGCTTCTGGGACCCTACTCGTTGTCGCATCATTGAGTCCCGCGACGCGTTGTTTTTTTAGTCTCTCACCTACCGTGGCTTGACTTCGATCATAGCACTCTCTGCCACCCATGTTCCCTCCTATGAGGGTTCTCGGCGGATGGGGGAGACTTCCATGATAGCGAGCATCCCTCATCAGGCGGATATGTCCGCTCAAGCCCCCTCTCGGTCTCCGGCCCTTGATGATCCGGCGATCATTGCCGTTGGTCCAGAGATCTCGCATGTCCAGCCTATTTCACACCCCACAGGTACCTCTGTTCTCACGCCTCCTTCTGCACCAGCACCTGCGTCTGCTGGCATCCCTATTTCTGTATCTGATCTAGCCTCGCCCACTCCCGTTCCTATGTCGGCTGGTACTCCTGCCTCAGTGTCAGGTCCGGTCTTGCCTGCTCCAGCTGTCACACCCAGCCCCGTGTTCCCCACACACGCATCTCCTCGCACGGAGTCTCCGGCCACCTCTTCTCAGCCCTCACCAACTGTGGTCGCATCTCCCCTGAGGGTGAGATGCGTCCTTCGACCTCAGGTTACTCTCGTGAGCCCGGTGGCCGTCTTCGACCACTGGATTTCGGAACTCAGCGAGCGTCGGGCCCCGGACCCAGGCGCTCCTCTTGTAGCATCGTGAGTGGTGACCCCGGCACAAAGGCCTTAGGCCTGAGTGTCCGCACTCAGCTACCAGAGGTACATCCAGTGTGCCCCGTTGGACACGACCTCGTCACTCACGGGTTCCATATTGCCTGTGACGCAGCAGCTGATCTCGTGGTCGTCAGGCCCGGCACTGAGGCGTGTGCACTTGCCACGCAGAGTTCTCCCTCTATGGCACCCGACCCGGGCACACTGAGGGATGCTCTCTCATCACAGGATGTTGACACTTGGCGTGCTGCATGCGAGGGTGAGCTTCGCGCTATCCGAGAGCACAGAGTCTACGAACTTGTCGACCTTCCTCCTGGGAGGAAGGCTATTCAGGTCAAGTGGGTCTTTCGCAAGAAGGTGAAGGTGGATGGCTCACTAGAACGCTACAAGGCCCGCTCGGTTGTCAAGGGCTACTCTCAGATTGAGGGAGTCGATTACACCGACACTTTTGCTCCTGTCGGCCGCATGACCTCAGCTTGAGCTCTGTTCAGTGTAGTGGCTCAGCATGATTGGGAACTGCACCAAATGGATGTGAACAATGCATTTCTCCATGGCTCTCTGGATGAGGAGATTTCCGTGGCTCAGCCACCGGGCTTTGAGGACGGTGACAAGGTCTTGCGCTTGCGCAAGTCCTCGTACGACCTCAAGCAGTCTCCGCAGTGTTAGAACCGGGTGATCACCAACACTTTGACTCGTGCATGATATGTACAGAGTGAGGCAGACCCCTCTCTGTTCATCCTACCAACACCCGAGCGGTTCACCGCCATCCTGGTCTATGTGGATGACCTTCTGATCGCGTCTCCATCCCTGGAGGCCGTGAAGGAGGGCAAGGCTGTCCTGCAGGCTGCCTACAGGATGAAGGACCTCGGTCCTGCATCGGTGTTTCTCGATATGGAGATCGTGCAAGATCGCAGACAATGGACACTGTTGTTGCATCAAGCCCGATACGCACGAGTCGTGGGGGAGCGCTTTAGCGATCTCCTCGGTGCAGTGCCCTCCGCTTCCATACCTCTCACACCCGATGGACAGGATGCCCTGAAGGTGGATGATCCTACACAGTTGGGGGAGACAGTGGACGTGACCTTGTACCTCCGTCTCATCGGATCTCTGATGTACGTGGGCACTACCACACGTCCTGACATCACATTTGTCGTCAACCTCCTCGCTCAGTTCTCGCAGGCTCGATGTGCGAGTGCCCTTCATGCGGCTGTGCGAGTGGTGGGGTACGTGGTCTCCATGCCGTACCTCGGACTCTGTTTTCATCGACAGAGTTTGGTGGTCCTTGACGGCTACACTGACAGTGGCTGGGCTTGGAGCCCAGATGGGCGGAGCTGTACTGGCTACGTGTTTCTGCTCGGTGGTACCGCTCTGTCTTGGCAAAGCGGGAAGCAGGGCTGCATCGCATGTAGTTTGTCGGAGGCAAATACGTTGCTTTGGGCGCAGGGGCTGTTGAGGCAGTATGGCTGCAACGCTTGTTCCTTGAGCTTGGGCAGTCAGTTTCTGCCATTGTGATGCGTTGCGACAATCAGAGTGCTCTCGCCATTGCAGAGAACTCCGGTGTCTTTCATGCTTGCACAAAGCACATTGCGGTTGAGCATCACTTCGTTTGTGATTTGGTGGAGCGACGCGTGATCTTCGTCATGTGGGTCGGCACTCACATGCAGTGTGCTGATTGTTGGTTTTTGCGCATCTCTCATTGTGCTGAGTTGTGTCCTCCCGGCTTGTGTACATGGGCATGCAGATGACTGACGGCGAGACTCCACGCTGATGCAGTGTCATCCGGTGGAGCCGATGCACGCTGAGGTCTACTCGCAGTTCGCTGGAGCCTCCTCTCTCCGGCAACGTGCTCAGCTCCATCGGCAGGCCTCCTCGGTGGTCGTGCTGCCGGTGGGCACTGCCACCGCAGTTACTGTCTGCTTGCGTCCAGCGCGTCCCATCTCGTCTGCATCGTCATGCTCTGCCTAGGGTCCTTGTTGCATGCTGTATGGCCCTGTTCGGCATCATGGACCACCGTAGGCACTGCCCGGGTTCGGGCAACCATAACTCTTTGCTACCATTTTTCTAGCTGATTTTGACCGCACGACTGTGTTTGCAGCGTCGATATTATGGTATGGTGTAGTTTTCAGGCAAAACGGATGACGCCCGGGTATTGGGCTGTCGGGCGTCTGGCAGGGCTCACAGAGAAAACCCTGCCTGTCAAAAAATAGGTCCAGGGCTATTTTCTGATTGGCTGATTAGCTGAGTGAGAACTTCTACACTAGTGGAGGGGAGCTAGAACCTGGAGGGATCTCCCATTGTTGCTCATTCTTCATTCCTAACCAGTTACTTTCAGTTTTCAGCTGCTTTCTGGCGCTAACTCTGGCGCGCGCGTTTCTGAGTAACAAACCCAGAGCTTCCAGACTTGGACTCTAGAGCAGCAAACTGAGGGGGCAGCAACAAGCGTGGAAGCCCGCACGTTACATCAACAATGCTGCTACCTCAACCTGCTGCCTAGGTTTTCTAGCGTGGTATCGGAGCCAGAGGGTAGCAGCAGCAGCAGAAGAATGGCAAACAGGTGCCAAACAACGCCGGCGGACCCCCATACTTGCCTGTGCAGGGGAAATGCTGCCGGATTTTTTCCGGCAGCATTGACCCGCCTGGTGGCGGCGTCAGATTTTTTCCCACGGCCACTGGGCCAGGGGAAATGCTGCCGAATTTTTTCGGCAGCACTGACCCCCACGCGTGACGCGAGAAGGTGAGCGGCAGGCAGCGTCTAACATCTGCGGGCGACGACGCAAGCGGCAACGTCACCCAGGTGCAGTGACTGGCACCACCGTCAGCTGCAGGCAACAGTAGCGAGCAGCCGCAACAGCAGCCAGCAGCAGCTGCGTGCAGCAGCAACAGCAGGCAGAAGAAGCAGCTCGCAGCAGCAGGAGCAGCAGCAGCGCGTAGAAGCAGCCCGTAGCAGCAGCCCGCAGCGGCACCAAGCAGCAGCCGCAGTACGCAGCAGCTGCAGCAGTAGCGAGCAGTAGTAGCAGCCAGCTGCAGCAGCAGCAGCAGCGAGCAGCACTGGCAGCTGCCAGCCGCGGCTGTTGCTGCTCGCTGCTCGCAGCGAGCGAGCAGCGAGCATCAACCTGCTGCTGCCAGCAAGCAGCAGTTCGCTGCTGCCAAGCGAGCAGCAGCCCGCTGCTCGCAGCAGACAGCGGGTTGCTGCCCGCTGTGACAAAGGAAAAAAAAACAAAAAAGGGAAACAAAAAAAATCCCCCACCCCTGTAGCTTGCTATAACAGCCCTTAGTAGCAGCGAGCAGCTGCTGCAACACGGAGCAGCTGTAGCAGCGCGTAGGAGCAGTAGCAAGCTACAGCAGCCACAACAGCCATAGTAGCTCACAACAACAGCAGCTGCAGGTGCAACTAGAGCAGCAACAGCAACAGTAGCAACAGCAGCAGCAGTAGCAAATAGCAGTAGTAGTAGTAGTAGCAGCACCAGCACCAGCAACAGTAGCAGCAGCAATGGCTGCAGCAACATCAGCAGCAACAACAGTAGCAGCGGGCCCAACGACCGCCACTGCTGACGTCAGCAGCCCTCTACAGACGTCATTGCTGACGTCACTGCTGACGTCATCAACAAAAAAGGGGGGAAGAAAGGAAAGGGGGAAGACCAAAGGGGTGGGTAGAATCCCCACCGCCCCAAGCTACTGCTGACATCAGCAACACAAAGACAACAAAAAAAAACACAAGGGACACTAAATCATGGCTGGTAGTCCCATTGAGGAGGGGTCCTCCTCTGATGGGGGGACCCCTACCCCTCCTTTCTTGCAGCGACTGCAGCAGTGGCAGCAGCAGCAGCACCCGCCGCCACTACAGTAACAGCAGCCTCCACCGCCGCAGCAGTAGCAACAGCCTCCACCGCCGCAGCAGCATGAGCAGCCGCCGCCACGGCAACATCAGCCGCCGCCGCCGCAGCAGCAGCAGCCAAAGCAGCAGCAGCAAGAGCAGCCACCGTCACCTCAGCAGCAGTAGCCGCTGCCGCTGCAGCAGTAGCAGCCGCCGTCGCTGCAGCAGCGGCAGCAGCAGCTCACTAGTGGCATTGGCGGCAACCTTGACCCCTCGTTGCTCTTCAGCAACAGCTCGCCGCATTGACGCAGCAGCTTGCAGCGCTATAGCCCGTTGCCTCCCAGACCGCCACCACTGTGCTGCCGTCGTTCATCCCTCCACGACACGCTAGCCACGTTGTGTCCGCTGCCACGTACTACCTGGCAAAGCAACAGACTTAGCACCAACGGCAGACACTGACCTCCATCCTTGGCCCCACTCTGGGTGTCGGCCGCACGCAGAAGGACTTTGAGACGCCACCGTCGCCGCTTCAGGCCGGCGAGCAGTTCCGGAGCTGGGAGCTCAGCTTTTGTATCTGGGCGCAGGGTGAGGGTCTGTGGACCTACTACACCCTCCCTTACGACTCCACCCAGGCCGATCAGCTGTATGACACTGGTCGCGCCGTCCGTGCCCTTGTCCCAGCTGCCCCCCCAGCTTCCCGCCTTGCCTTGGAGCCCTTCCTCGGTGACTTCACCGCTGGCGACATCCCAGACCCTGCAGCCGCATGGCACGTCCTTACCAGGCCTCATTGCCTATCCAGTGACGCTGACATCAGCCGTCTGCTCCGGGAGTTCAACTCCCTGCACATGGGGGAGACCGAGACGGTCACTGCCTACTGGCAGCGGGCGGAGGACATCCTCCGTTGACTCGGCAAATCTGCTCCGCCCCCTCTGTCCGCACTCCTTACCATCAATTGCGGCGCCACCAGCGCGTACGCAGACGTCTTCGTCCACTACCCTCAGGACGTCGTCTCCACCCTAGAGGCCCAAGGCAGCCTCATGCCTTGGGCATATGAGCTCTTCCTGCGCATTGAGGAAGCTTGCCAGGAGTCCCAGCTCCATCGCACGGAGGCCCTTGCATCCCCTGCCGTCGCCTCCCCTGTCGTTGCCTCCATGGCCTGTTGAAGTAGTATGCACCTTTTCCACTGCCTAGCTGGCTAGCTACACATACAGACAAGGCATGCACTGCTCTATGGAGTATGTCCCCTTGGTCTGTTCTGAGATGGGCCAGGAATGCACTGCCCATAATGGGTA
>SZWC01041251.1:0-11262 GCA_023375785.1 Penium margaritaceum
TTCTCTCACTGGTGGGCTCCCCATACCCCGTCCACCGTCTCCCGAGCCTGAGGTTGCCCTCCCCACGGAGCGGCGACCGAAGGACTTTGAGACACCTCCACCCCGTTACGATAGTGACGAGGGCTTCGATTCCTGGGAGACCTTGTTTCAGGTGTGGGCCGATTCTGAGGGTGTCTGACCCTACTACTACAGCCAGTACCAGACCCGCGACGCTCACCAGGTCCAGACAGTAGTGAGAGCGATGCGGGGTCTCCTCTACGCCATGCCGTGGGAGACTGTGGTCGACTTCTGACCCTTTCTCGGTGAGACCGGGACCGGTACTGGAGCAGATCCGCGTCAGGACTGGGAGATGGCCCTGACACTTCTTGTAGCGGAAACGCATGCCACGAGAGCGGCCCAACTACGTGACTTTCACTCCCTCCGTCAGGGTCCCACGGAGCTTGCAGCTGACTACTAGAGGCGCGCGATGCGCCTTTACACGCGCCTTGGGACCGGTGGCAAGACGTAGTTGTGGTCACTCAACACCCACATGATGGGGGCACATTTGGACCACATGAAGCTCTTTACAGGCTTTGATCGTGTGGCTCTCTCTAAGTTGTCAGCGTCACTACAGCTGCTTCCTCGGGCCCATCGCTACTTCATCCAGGACGCATCAGCTCATGAGGCTATCATCGCCCATCAGCAGAGTCCACTTGTTGCAGTAGTGAGTGCGACCCCTCCGACGCCTCTGTCCCTGCTCACTAGTCCCACTTCCACCGCTTCCTCCTCCTCCTCCTCTACCCCGAGCGGCCACACTCAGGGCGTTGCAGGGGCTACACAGGGGAAGAAGGGGAAGAAGCGACATGGGAAGGGACAACAGCAGCAGCAGTAGTCGCAGCCAACGAGTAGTGGCAATGGACGTTCTGTCCACTGCTACAACTGTGGAGGCACTCACTGCTACACGGAGTGTGAGCAGCCCCTTGATTGGACTCGGATCATGCACGGTCTTCAGGCGGCGCACACACAGCGGATTTCTTCGAGTGACACACGGACTGGGCGCGTCTCGACCACGAGTGCAACAGACACATCCGTTTCATCAGGCGGCAGTGGTGATGTGGACCCTCAAGATTGCACGATCGCGGAGCTTCGTCAGCTACTAGCGCTTTTTACTCAGGGAGGACGGATTATGTTTTCAGAGCCGAGTGGTCGCGACACAGCTTGTCTTATTGCGTCTGTTGCTTGTGATGATACTTGTGGTGGAGCTATCTTGGCTAGCGATGAGGATGGACCTGAAAGTATCGACTGGCTTGATGATTCACAGATCCGTGTTGTTCGTCGTTGTCCCGAGTTCTCTGCTGAGCGTCCAGCATAGGCAGAGTGTTCTGTGGCACGTTGCTCAGTGTCGACAACTGGTCGTGAGCCGGGTGGCACCTGGATCATTGACTCTGGGGCCACCCATCACATGACTTGTCGTCGTAGTGACTTCGTTGTGCTTGGTCCCGTTGCGTCCGTTCGCACACGGTCTGGTCAGTCGTTGCCTATGCAGGGAGTTGGAGTTGTGCGGTTTGATGGTCCGTCTAGCCCCTTGAACAATTCTGATGTGCTCTTTGTCCCTACTCTTGAGCTCAGCCTGCTCTCTGTTCGTGCATGCACCAGGATGGGTCTCACTGTTGAGCACTCTGCTGACTCTGCCACAATGACTGCTCTTGACACACGCGCCATTGTGCTTCGTGCCTCTGTTGTTCATGATCAGTATCGTGTGTCTCGTTGCACTCCCTCTGTCTCTTCTCCACCTCTCCTCTACGCGAGTGTTTTTCACTGGTGTTCTCTCCCCTGAGCACCAGCGCTTGTTACATCGTCGCCTCTGCCATGTGAGCTCGGACACTATGTCCAAGCTCATTCGCACTCAGCCGACTATTATTTTTGCGTATAGGGTAAGATGCATCGCTGCTCTTACCCTGACTCCTCCTCCCGGACACTTCGCCCACTAGATTTGGTCCACTCGGACCTTCTTGGTCCTCTCTCAGTCGAGTCTCTCTCTGATCGGGGTCGATATGTTCTCACCCTGACTTATGACTTCACCCCGATGCGGTAGGTCTACAGCCTCCGCCACAAGAGCGATGCCGCATTGGCGGTCCGCATGTGGCTTGTGATGGTTGAGCGTCAGTCTCGTCACACCCTGCACACGTTCCGCTCAGATCGTGGTGGCGAGTTCTTAGGCGAGATGGATGCCTACTTTGCCGAGCAAGGTGTCTTTCACCAGCTTTCCGTCCCTGCTACACCACAGTAGAACGGTGTGTCTGAGCGTTGGAACCGCACCATGGAGGATGCGGTTCGCGCTATGCGGTCTGAGTGCGGTCTATCGGAGTCCTTTGCCTTTGAGGGCTTATCCTACATGACGTGGGTCTGGAACCGCTTACCGCATGGTCCACTTCCAGACCATGTCACACCGTACAAGTTGTGGTTCGGCCATCGTGATGATCTCCGTCTTGCTTGCGTTTAGGGGTCCCTCGCCTGTGTCTGGTACACCGAGGACCAGCAGGGGTCTAAGGTCTCACCTCGGGGATGCATGTGCACCTTCCTTGACATCTCCCCGCGGTCAAAGGCCTGGCGTTTTTGGGACCCTGCTCGCCATCGCATTGTCGAGTCTTGAGATGCTCTCTTCTTTGAGGCTCTCACCTACCGCGACTTGTCCAGCATTCTGTCGCTGGCTGCCGACCACGTTCCTACTTGTGTGGCCTCCCGGCGGATGGAGGCGTCTAGTCCTGCGGATGGGTCCGACTGGGCCTCCTCACCTGTGGTCCGATCTCCGGCTGCTGACGATCCGACCATCGTGGCTGTGGGTCCAGTAGCCTCATCAGTACCCTCCGGCACACCTGATCCTGTGCTGATGTCAGACCCCTCTGGTGCACCCGATCTCGTGCCTGTCCCGGTCCCCTATGCCACACCTGATCCCGTACGAGCGTCAGTCCCCTCTGGCACACCTGATCCCGTGCCGGTGTCAGACCCCTCTGGCACACCCGATCTCGTACCAGTGTCGGTCCCCTCTGGCACATCTGATCTCGTACCAGTGTCGGTCCCCTCTAGCACACCTGATCCTGTACCAGTGTCAGTCCCCTCCGTCACACCCACTCCCCTACATGCACCCATGTCCCCTACGGCTCTGGCTCAGCAGCCTTCCCCACAGCCTGAGGTGAGCGCTGCATCGGGCTACTCCCGTGAGCCCGATGGTCGCCTTCGACCATTGGCCTCTAGGGCTCAGCGGACTGCTGACTCTGCGCCTAGACACCCGACTCGTAGTGTTCAGAGTGGCGAGCTTGGCACAAAGGCCCTTGGCTTGAGTGTCCAGGCAGACTACACTGAGGTGCACCCAACATGTCTTGTTGGCCACAAGTTGGTCTCTCGAGATGTCTTGGTCGCTTGCGATGTCGCAGCCGACCTTGTCGTGGTCACACCGAGTCCAGAGGCGTGTGTCTTAGCTACCCGGAGTACTCCCTTGACGATGCCTGATCCACGCACGTTGAAGGAGGCACTCTCAGTTCACAATGCAGACCTGTGGCATGCTGCTTGTGAGGATGCGTTGAGAGCCATCCGTGAGCACGGTGTCTATGAGCTTGTCGACCTCCCGCCTGGGCAGAAGGCTATATAGGCCAAGTGGGTCTTTTGCAAGAAGGTGAAGCCTGATGGCACACTTGATTGCTACAAGGCTCGCTTGACGGCCAAGGGGTTCTCGCAAATTGAGGGAGTAGATTTCACTGAAACTTTTGCACCCGTTGGTCGCATGACCACCGCTCGCGCTCTGTTCGGGGTTGTTGCTCACCACGACTGGGAGAAACACCAGATGGACATGAACAACACGTTCCTCCATGGCACCTTAGAGGAGGAGATCTACATGGTCCAGCTACCTGGATTTGAGGTCAGTGACAAGGTCTGGTGCTTGCACAAGGCCTTGTACGGCCTGAAACAGTCACCCATGTGCTAGAACTTGGAGATCACTGGTATACTGATAAGTGCCGGTTACGTACAGAGTGACGCTGATCCGTCCCTCTTTCTCAGACGGACAGCTAAGAGCTTCACCGCCATCCTGGTCTACGTGGACGACCTCCTGATTGCATCTCCTTCTATGGAGGCCGTGAAGGAGGCCAAGGCAGTTCTCCAGGTTGCCTACAGGATGAAGGACCTTGGTCCTGCAGCTGTGTTTCTCGAGATGGAGATCGTGCGTGATCGTCAGCGACGGACACTCTTGTTGCATCAGGCACGTTACGCCCACGTTGTGGGGGAGCGGTTTGCTGACCTTCTCGGTGCGGTTCCTATAGCCTCCACCCCCATCACACCTGACGGGCAGGATGCTTTGAAGGTGGATGATCGCGCAGACCCGGGGGAGACAGTGGACGTGACCCTGTACTTGCGCCTGATTGGCTCCTTGATGTACTTGGCCACTACCACACGACCCGAAATTGCCTTTGCAATCAATGTCCTTGCACAGTTTCCACAGTGTCCTCGGGCGAGAGCCCTTCATGCGGCTGTGCGAGTGGTGCGGTACGTGGTATCCACACCGTACCTCGGACTCTGCTTTCGACGTCAGTGTTCGATGGTAGTCGACGGCTACACAGACAGTGACTGGGCGTGGAGTCCTCATGGGCGCAGTCGGAAAGGCTACGTGTTCCTGCTTGGTGGCACTGCTGTGTCGTGGTGTAGTGGCAAGCAGGGTTGTATCACACGTAGCTCATCAGAAGTTGAGTATGTTGCTCTGGGAGCTGGGGCTGCTGCGGCGGTGTGGCTACATCGTCTATTTCGTGATTTGCACCCGTCTTTGCCTTGCATCGTTCTGCGTTGTGACAACCACAGTGCTTTCGCCAGTGCACATAACTCTGGTGTGTTTCATGCACGCACGAAGTACATTGCTGTTGAGCATCACTTTGTGCGTGATCTTCTGGAGCGACAGGTGATCTCCATCATCTGGGTCATCACGGACATGCACCAAGCTGACTTCTTGACCAAGGCACTTGCGCGTGGAAAGTTCATGGTGGCCATTCCTTCTGTCGGGCTACGCCCCTTGCCTGAGAGTGGCTGAGAGTGGGGTGTGTGAGCATGGATTGTTGAGCATCTTGTTGTACACTTGTGTCAGTACTGCACGTGTATGGACATGCGTACCATCGGGTCATGGGGGAGTGTTGTGATGTTAGTTATTTCTATCCATTTGTACAACTTACTGTGACCACTCGGCCGAGTCCATGCTCGTGCAGATCCCTGATGCGGGCCAACTGGCACTGGAGCACTGACGGTTGGTGGATCCATCCACCAACAGCTGCCAGACGGCTGCCACGACGTCCCGGGTGCTTGCTGGGGTGCTCTGCACTTTTTCTGCAGACGCTAGAGTTTTCTCGGTGGACTGGCTCTTGAGCCCGATTTGCATGTTTTGCATTTTCCTTCCACCGATTGTTGCCGGACTTGTGCGTGTGACCAATTAGTAGTGTCCGGCTCGAGATTATGCATCTCTAGGTCCATATGGTGTTGCGTTTGGATGCCTGTGCGCAGAGATGCGGCCAAAACAGTGGTTTTGAGCCGGTTTTAGGACAAACTGACACTGCCGCGTGCGTCACCCGCCGTGTGCCGCGGCAGGTATTTATGCTGTGTGCTTGTCAGTTGTCAACTCTCTCTGCATTACTAAGCTATTCGAGCTTATGATACTTTGCGCGTCTCCCTAGCCTGATCCTTGCTGCTTCTTGCACCTGCATGCTTGCTGGTGCGCTAGCTGACTGGACAGTGTCGCCACTGTTGGTATGTGTGGCTTCCACCCATCACGACCGATACTGCCAGTTTACCGATATACCCACATTTGGGGTATATGGCAGAGGAGGGTGTGACGACACGACAGGCCTCCGGACTGCACCGAGACTTCTCCAGCACCTACGACAGCGCCGGTGAGACGCGGTCGATGCGTTCCGGCAGCCATGTGGGCTTGTCTGGAGGTAGGAGAGTTTTCTCGGTGGGTTGAGACCCGCACACCTGGTTGACTACTGGTGCGACGAGGAGACCCGATGGCTGTTGTGGGGCTTCCGATGTTTGGAAAGCCGTCTGTGATGTCTGGACGTTGATTCCGAGATTTCTTGGCACTGCTAACATTTTCTCGGTAGTCGAGACCCGGGCACTCGGAGAGCTGTTCCGGTGCCTCGAGGAGACCACCTTTGTTGCTCTCGTGGTGTATGCAGTGTGTTCTCCCTGTTGACTCATTTGGGTTCAGCAGAGGTGACGGGACCCGGTGCGGTTAGCTGCCGGCGCCCCTATACAAGCCCGCTAGTGGCTCATTTGTAAACTCTCCTTATTCTTTGTATTCAGCGTTCTAGACTTAGCCAAATTCTTGTCGTCTTGCATTGCACTCACACACAGAGCTCATGTTTGTTTTTGCATGGACCTGCATGCCCTAATAATTATTTCCAATTTGCTATCAGAGCAAAGGGGGGCGTGTGAGGAGCAAAAGCAGCAGTAGTGGGCGGAATGCAAAGAGAACGCGCCATGTGGCGCCACGCCGCTAGCAGCGTGAGGGAGCGCGAAACAACTGCAAGTCAACGCCACAGGGGCGGTGAGCCGAGAAAAGGAGCAATAGCGACTACGGTGGCAACAGCAAAAGCAACAACAGTAGTAGTCACTATAGTAGCAGCGGCAGCTACAGCAGCATGCAGTAGCGTTGGCAGTAGCAAGAGCAGCGTGTAGCAGCAGCAGTAGCGGCGAAAGCAGCTGTAATAGCGCATTAGCCGCAGCAGCGGTAGCGTCAGCAGCAGCAGCATATAGCAGCAGCACCACCAGCTACTACAGCAGCGGCGGCAGCAGCAGCAGCGTGCAGCAGCGACGATAGCAACAGTAGCGTGCAGTAGCAGCAGCTGCGGCGGCAGCAATAAGCAGCACCGGCAGCAGCAAGCAGCAGCAGCACTTGCTGCGCAGAGCAGCAGTAGCACCATATTCCACCAACAGCAGCTGCGGCGGCAGTTGCAAGCAACAGCTGCTGCGTAGAGCATCAGCAGCAATAGAAGCAGCAGCAGTAGCAGAAGCAGCAGCAGCAGCAACCGCAGCAGCTGCACCTGCCGCTGCAGCTGCTGCTGCCGCTGTGAGGAGGACCTGGCAACCCTCCTCTGAGGGGGGGCCCTCTGAGGGGGCCTGTCGGCCCTGTTCGCACCCCTCCCCTTTTTCGTCCCCTTCTCAACAGGGCCCTCGGAGTGCTCTGGCGAGCCCCTCCGAGGGGCCGTTCGGAGGGGGCTGATGGCCCTGTGGGTCCCCTCGGCCCGTCGGCCCCGTGGGCCCCCTCGGTCCCGTAGGCCTCGTCGGCCGACCGACGGAGGGGCCGGGTTAGAGGGGCGGACAGGACCCCCCCCCTCGCTCCCTCCTCACCCCTCACACCCACTCGCTCACTCGCTCGCTCAGCGAGCGAGCAAGCGAGCGAGCGTGCACGGGAGGGAGGGCCGGACAAGCCGGACACCACCCCCCTTCTCCTTATTCTTCTCTGTTTGCCCACCTTACGGGTAATCGAGAAAAGGGGGGGGCGAGTAACAAAAGATACTAAAAAGGGTATGCTTGAAAGCGAGTGAAAAAAATAGAGGAAAAAAGAGAGAAAGGCGAGGGTTTAAGGCAAGCAGAGGGGAGAACTACAAAAAAAGGGGGTGGAGGGTGCAGACAATGAAAAGAACAACAGAAAGGGGACCATGAGGGCTAGAGAATAACAAAAGAAAAAGGTAATATTCCAACTACCACCACTGCAACAGCCGCAGCTTCACAACCGCAATAGCAGCATCAAGCGGTGGAGTGTCGACGACTACTTAGTGCGGCGGCTGCACGAGAGCTTGCACTTTCGCCTTCACAGCCGACACCGGACTGTCGTCGGAAGTGATCTCCGCTTCGAGACGCGTTGTGGACTGGCGTCTTCCTGGGGCCCGTGGATTGTGCGCGCACTTCACCCCGTAGGATCGACGGTGGATTTGAGTCTTACCAGCTCCGAGGGTTGGGTCGTCTACCGCTTGGAGCAGCAGCCACACCTACAGCCGCCACCCCTTCTCGTCTTGGAGTAGACTTCGCTCCATTAGTGGCAGCAGCATTAGTGGCCGCTGTTAGTCAGATTGTAGTCTCCGGGCACGTTGTACTAGTGCAGCTCTTCCCGTCTGGTCACGTTTACTGACCCGGACGCCGTGACCTCCAGGAGTGACAGTAACCACTGGCCTCATTCTCTCTCATGGCTTGGTGTTTACCACCGGGAGTAGGTGCCCTCGGTACCTATCCATCGTCTAGCACACGAGATGAGTGCGGAGACATCTGAGCAGGCGCCCTGCGCGTTTCCCTGCTACTACTATGGTGATGGACGTCATGGTTGGCGTCGCTAGTGGACGCGCCCTCGCGGCTGGCATCCACCTTTGCTACAGCCTCGTCCTAACCTGCGTCCTCCACAGCATACGGATATATCGGCGTTGGTAGATCCCCTAGCTAGACCTCTGGCGAGCATTTTTGCTGAGATGCATGGCCTCTGGCAGACAGTGCAGCGGCTTTGTGACCTCATCGTCACTGAGCGCGCTTCTGCTACTCGTTTTTCAACGGCCTCTTCGATCACATCTGCTCCATCCTCTCCTCCTTCCTCATCCAATGGTGTATTTTCAGCTTCATCTGCTAGCGAGTCCCAGGCTTCCACCATCCTTTTGATCCTCCACTCTGCTACGACCATGACGCCATCTCGCGATGCCATGTCTTAATGTAGTCGTTCCAGTTGAGTGACTTCGCGACGTTGGCGTCAGCGCTCCACACGGCGAGCTCGCGCCGGTTTTGATACATCCTCCACCTCCTCGGCCTCCGTTGCTGTACCTGTCGAGGAGGAGTATGGTCACGGCGCATTTCCTTATGTGACCGTAGCGACATGATCCGCTCTCGCGCCGGGCCGTGCTGCCCGAGCGGCAGCTCTACCAGACTCAGATGATATGGTGACAGCACATGGCGTGGAGTCTGACCCTGACATGGCCTTCATGGTGGAGAGTTGCCTTTCATCGCCCAGGTTGGATCCAGATCTTCCACAGCAGCAGGCGACATCAGGAGGAGCGCAGACACGGTGTACTTGGACGGTGCCACTTGCGGCTCTGACCGGTGGAGGCCCAGCAGCAGCACAGGAGTCCCGTATGGATCGGGATGCGTCTACCAGACTCTTGAGAGAGTGTGTGCAGCAGTCTCACAGCAGTCCGGCGGAGGCTTCAGGGCTTGAGACCTGTATGTTATCGCGTTCGACATCTACGCTAGGGCAGGAGCCGGACGTTCTATAGTAGCAGGTTGCATCAGGAGTGCAGGTCCTACTTGCCTTGGCGGTGCCACTTGCGACTCTGACCGGTAGCGGCCTAGCGGTGGCACAGGAGTCCCGCGTGGATCGTGATGCCCCACACAGATCTTTGAGGGCGTTGGCACACAAGATTCACACCAGTACGACAGCAGTCATAGTGCATGAGTAGAGTCGGCCGGTTGGTCTTTTGCAGGTTGAGGCATTCTTGAGAGCAGCAGTTCTGAGAGGTGTCATAGGGACACGTGCTACAGCAGACTCAACGGGTTTCACCGTGTCATCTGCGCTACCTGAGCACCAGCTTTAGCGTCAGGAGTCACCCATGTTCCCTGATTCTACGTCTCGTGCACAAGACGGAGCACCGACACACATGACGGAGTCAGATGGTGGTCTACACTCCATTATTGAGGAGGTGGCAGCGACCAGCCTTCCCGGCGAGACAGTATGTGAGCGCCTGCTGTGCTTGTTGGTCGCCTTGATAGACATTGTTGAGCCCGAGCCCTATACACCTATGTCCATTACGGCGGCACTCGAGGATACCGGAGCACATCCATACATGTCGATTGAGTCACCTCGTCAGCAGGAGCTGAGTTCTGCCCCCTCGGTTTCACCTACTGTTGACCCTACCAATCACATCGACGCCGAGAGTGGTAGTACTTGCACAAACGACATTTTCACATGCTTTACGGACTCTGACGACTCCTCCTTCTCCTTCTCTCTCGGCATGCGACTGCTCACTTGTTGCATGACAGACACGAGCTGTGATGTGGATGCGACACCTGCAGCGGCATCCGATGTTCCAGCGTCTCAGCACATTGCAAGCTTTGTTGACCCCCAGGAGGATGCAACAGCACCAGTTCCATCGTCTTCAGCAGCAGAGATGCAGATGGCGCTGTACTCACGAGTTGTACAGTCTGTATGTGCAGCATCTAGTGAGGCAGAGTTTATTCTACACCAGGTCAACATGGGCCACCTGAACATGTCCGAGGCAGATTATGCTGATCTGCAGGAGCGTGTAGTCATGCTACAACGGGAGATGATGGCAATGCGTGAGCGATTCTGAGAGGAGGGCAGCATCACTGCTATCAGCAGGAGCCTTTCGCCAGTAGCATCTAGCACACCTATACCCGGGGAGGATCTTGTACGAGCTCTGAGTGTGAAGTTCGTTGGAGACACTGTCATAGGAGAGGTGAGCATGCCTTCGGCTTCCGCCATCCTGGCTCCTATCGACCCCATCATCGCTCCTCCTTCTTCTGCTACCGTCACGCACCTTCATCCACCTCACTCACCTGCCCCATCGTCATCTTCATCCACGAGTGGTGATCTGGTTCGTCGCTCCAGCTCTCTTCTTCTGGCAGTACACCCTTGTGTCTCAGGGTGTGTTATCCCGTATCGGAGGCCAGCTTCGCCACTTCATCCATGCACGCGTGCTACTCGCCCATTCCCGTTCTTCCGGCGTACACAGATGCATCGCGGTAGTGCGGAGGGAGGAGAGAGTGTGAGTTGGGACCCTTGGCAGTCACGCAAGGACTGGTATACCCCATGTGATGCAGATTCACGTGAGGAGTTGTAGCCGGAGAGACCACTTCGTCTTTGAGGGAGGGAGTCGACTTGCACATGACGAGGGGAGCTATCTCTGCATGTTGGACACACCACATGACTCATCGCACAGGATCTGTTCAACTACGACATCAGCATCTCCATCGAAGACATCGCTGCAGGTTCATCTGCCCAGGGGGAGTGTTGTGTGGACCTCGACCTGACGCGACGTCATGGGAGATGCATGGCGAGGTTCATGCTTTGTTGTGAGCATCTACAGCATCCCGCTAGTGGCTCATGCTGCCTGCCTGCATAGCTGCATGTACATGGTAGCACCCTGTTGGTCGAGACCCGGACACTTGGTGCGTTGTACCAGTGTCACGAGGAGACCATGTGATCGTGTGTCTTGGTGTGTGGCTATACTGTGTGTGGCATGTGCATGC
>SZWC01041253.1:0-11260 GCA_023375785.1 Penium margaritaceum
CAGCCAAAACTGCCACTGTCAGGATATCGGACACCACCAGTCTTCCTGCTCCCATTTCCGAGCCAACTGGGGAACAAGCCGTCACTCTCCTGGCATCAGCAGCTCAATCACTGCCCGCTGCCTGACTTCCTCTACCGCAACTAAGCTTCTCAGCTGAAAGGATATCGGACACCACCAGTCTTCCTGCTCCCACTTCCGAGCCAACTGGGGAACAAGCCGTCACTCTCCCGGAAGCTGAAAGAAGATCAGTTGTGTCGCTCTGCTTCTCTACCGCGTCAGCTCCACCTTCCGCGCCGCGCCTCACCTCCGCTCTCTCCGCTCGCGTCGCCCTCTGTCTGCTGTCATCTCCATCATCAGCAGCACCCTCGTCTTAGTCTCCATTTGCCTCCATCACTCCTCCTCCTCCTCGCTCAAACCTCATCGGTCGCCTGTTCCTACCTCATCTCCGCATGTCCGTCTTCAGCATCATCCGCGCCGCCTCCGCATCGCCTCTTCGTTATCATCAGCATCCTCCGCGCCGCCATCCTTCATCAGCATCAGCATCATCAGCATCGCTCTATCGCGCACGTGGTTCCGCCCCTGCGCCCACTCATCAAATCAATCGTTTCCTCCTCCGCTTCCGCAAATCGCTTTCATCTCGGCACAAGGATCCGCCCGGCCGCATCGCCCTTTCCGCGAACGGCCTGCGCCCACGCCATAACTTCGCAGCGCACGTGGTTTCGCCCCTGCGCCCACTCATTTATCAATCGCTTCCGCAGCGTCCATCGTCAGCCCGGCACAAGGATCCGCCCGGTCGCATCGCCCATTTCGCGACGACCTGCGCCCATGCCGTAACTTCGCAGCGCACGTGGTTTCGCCCCTGCGCCCACTCCTCCATCAATCGCCTCTGCAGCCTCTGTCCTCAGCGCACGAGACTTCGCCCCTGCGCCCACTCATCCTCCAACCGCTTCCGCCGCTCTCGCGAATCGTTCTCAGTTTGGCACAAGGACCCGCTCGGTCGTATCACTCGAGTCGTGCTGACCCGCGCCCAAGCCAAAACTTCGATCAGCGCACGCGGCTCGCCCCTGCGCTCACTCATCACATCAATATCCTCTTGCCGCAAATCACTTCATCACGTATCACTCTTCCACCATCATCCTCATTTGTCATCCGCCTGGCATACGGACCCGCCTGGTCGCATCGCCCCTCCACAACGACCTGTGCCCTCGCCGCACTCTCCATCCCCACTGCACAGCTCACCGCTGCACCCACTCCATCATCATCAGTTTTAACTTCATCGTCAGCAACTTCAGTATTTCTGAACAGCACAAGACTCCGTCTCAACACCGATCCAATCATCCGCCAATACTGTCACCTCAACTGCCGCTTCACCTCGCCTCATCCAGCATGGCCAACCCCTTGCGTAACTGCCCTATCCTTGAGGAAGATGGAAGCAACATCTACAGCTGGTTGCACACTGTACTGACCTTGACCAGCACCATCTTCATCAACGAATACCGTGTCTCCGACTTTCTCCTTGGTGCCTATGAGCACCAACGCACACCTCAGCACTCCCCACATCTTTACCATGCAACCTTCCTTCTAATCTGGGGTCATCTCTTCGACCTCGTGGATATGTCGTTCCATCATCTACGCACAAATGCAAAGAATGGACCAGAACTCTGGTTCAATCTACAGCTTGAGGCATGGAAACGACGATGGGTCACTCTCACCTGCTGAGACAATCCCATCATTCCACCTCTACCCGAAAATCTCAACTCCAGACCCTACCTCAAGATTGACCTGGTGTTGGCGGAAGAGGAAGAGGAAGAGGAAGAGGAACCAGTGGAAGAAGGATCTCCCGTACCTGCCCCTATTCCTGCTGTGGAGGAACAAGGACAAGCTGCCGAGGTCATCTACAAAGAAGCAAGCAACATCCAGGAGTGGCAAGCTCAAATCTACAACCTCCTCTATCCAGAGCTCATTGGTAGGTTTGCAACTACCAATGCCCTCCTTGGACAACCCAAGTACCTCGGCAAGCGCTGCTCTCCAGCTGAGATGACCAGAAAACAAGACAGCCTCGACTACGGTCTCCGTGCCTGGCTGCGACGCTTCATAACCAGAGACCTACACTACCTGGTGGAAGCTCATCCAGGTGACCTGCACACCATGTGGAAAGGTCTTCTTGAACGCTGCAATGGTCAACTCCCAGGAGATTGGGAAAGGTACTGTCATTAACTCTTGTCGGACTCAGGGGGTCTGTTGGAAATCATTGACTCCGACAAGAGTTATTCCCATCTTCTCAATAAAGGTTCAGGTCCGAGACCGAACCACCTTGACTCAACGGCCCTCGGTCAGACTGACCGTTGAAGCCTAACATGTCAAGTAATCCCCTAATAATGTGACATGTGTCACACGCGTCCGGCTAGCAGAAAGAAGCCGTTGCTCTTTTGTCCTGTTCTGCCCTTTTATGACCGAGGATGTTCATTCCCTCGAGTTAACCAGAACAGTTCTGCTCATCCTGTTCCCCCTTGGTTCCGCGGCTTCGCCGCCGCGTCTTCGCTCTGCCTACCCTTCGCACTTTCTGCCTTCGCCAACCCTCAACGCTTCGCTCCGTCACTCTCGCTCCTTCGCTCAGCTCTCACTCTCCGTCAGCACTCTCTCTCACATCAACCTGCCTACCTGTACTACCTCGCATCTCAGCCCTCATCAGCTCCCGCGACTAACTCCTCGAGCCGCTCTCGCTCACGTCACTCTGCTGATGTACTGCTGCATGTTCCGCTGCTTCTGCTTGCTTCTGCTGCCATCAATCTCATGCTCCCATTCTTCTGACAAAACGTAACAAGAGTCACCAAAGGAAAGTGGGAAAACGGTTGCCTCAGGAATTTTGGTTGAGACAAACGGCGCCACAAACAAAAGTAGTCATCATAGGTGTTACGCTGAGCAGAGCGTAGGTGGTTCACAGAGATGAGGTGCGTGTCAAAAGATGATTCGGGTGTTTTGGACAAATGGATGATTTGTATTCAGTAGTAAGTGTACTTTGATGACAAGTGTCAAATGAGTCGAGTACAATTATACAATACCAAGAATGAGAGTGAAGCATATGTCGGGTCCTTGGTGCTTGAGCCGAGCAATGCGTGAGAGGTCACACCGTGAGTGGCGGATTCCAGAAGCTCCATCGAGAAGTTGGGGGGCTTTGAGAATATTGAGGCGCTTTGTTATAAAATTCTAGTACCGTCGAGAAGTTGACCGAACAATATCAAAACATTGATATGGTTCGCGATACTTCTGTCGATCATTCTGGAAGGTGGTCGAAGCAATTAGAAACTTCTGGAGCGGAACATTAGAGGTTGGGGCAGTTGGCCAAAATGCCCTCGGCCGAACGGCAGAAAAACCCTGAAGTCGGCACGTGGCAGGCTATGAATGTAATGGTAGAAATTCCCACATGCAAGTTTGAGGGACTCGTGTACGTCAGGGATGTAACAATCCCTCCCCCTTTTTAGCCATGACGTCCCGGTGCGCTAGCAGACGCAGGCCGGTGACGATGAAAGCAACCGTCGATAAGATGATCGACGTCTCGGAGGTTGTCGTAGGGCTTCTAGCTGTTGCGTGCAGCTTCGTAGCCATGCCACTTGACCAGATACTTGGTTTTTTTCCACGGTGTTGATGTCCAAGGATATCTTTAATTGCGTACTCCGCATCCCCGGGCGGAGACATCGCACCTCCACCTCCTATACTCCGTACAGGAGGTGGAGGTGCGATATCTCCGCCCGGAAAGTTTGTAATGGGGTCCCGATAGTGCTTGAATTTTCTGATGTGGAAGACAGGGTGGATCGCTATGCTGTTGAGGAGGCAAAGTCGAGCAATGATTGGGGTTTTAATTTTCCAGTGTTGACTTTCACTACCGACTTGCTAGGATCAAGTTGGAGTCGTCAAGTCAAACAACATCGACTTGGACGTGGCACTATGCACGCAACATAAAATTCCAAAAAGAAAAACCCTGAGACAGGGAGCCAGTTGGAATCCCTGCCAAGCCCACCCTTGACAAAAAAGCAGGCCCTTCTTGGTGTGCAGCACCGAAAGGAGGATTGCCCATGCAGGTGGCAACATACCACCCGCTGGCATCTCCAGTCTGATTGGTCTATGTGCTGGCAATCAGCACATAGACCAATCATGTTATATGCACGTGCAAAGCAGTGATACTGAAGGCTGCCAGCACATCAGTGTAATACTCCTAGAAAGCACCTTATCCAATGAACCTAGCCCCCTCCCCCCCCTTCTGTAACCAATCTGGCGGGTTGACTAGTCAGTGGACTCTGGATGGAGATAGACAAACCCTCCCTTATCACTTGGCCACTCTCACCACAGTCGCCATCATCCACAGTAGCGACTGTGGCTGCTGTCACTGCTGCAAGGTCACCTGTTCTTACTGGTCACTTTCTCACGGTTGCCTTGAGCAAGTTTCTCCGGCCATGTCCTACCTAGTCCAACTATCCAGGCTTCTGGTGTGGGGCATGCGAAAAATCATTCTCCGGTGGATGTGACCGCATGCGCGGACACTATGGTGCTGCCATTGGAAATGTTGCACGCTGCAAGACTTCACCGGTGCTTGCCCGTGCGCTGTTGGGACTTCCACCCGGACCCATCCAAAGCAACTTCACCCCTGCTGACGAGAAGTTGTACAGTGGCAAAGGATCATCATGGGGCACCAAGGACAAGCCAGTCAACTGGGCGGAGCTGGTTAACCAGCACAAGAGCAAGGCCGCAAGAGCGGCTGTCGGCGTTGGCGACACCAATGATGCCAACGGCGTGCAGCAGCAGCAGCAGCAGCAGGAGCAACAGAAGTGGAGGACCAACCGCCTCCATACGGAGCGGCACACCAACCTCGGTTGCATCTATCAACTCTACCCGCCAGACATTGATGTCCGAGCACATTGCTAACGCTGCCACCGTACAGTGCCAATGCACCATTGTGAAAGTCATGGCAAATTTGCGCACTGCCAATCTCTTGGTGCCGAGAGGGGGTGGTGTTGGAGCTAGTGGAGGATGCACGCCGCACTAACACATCCTTCAGGCTGCCGGCGAAGGATCGGGTCACCAAAGAAATCCTCCCGCAGCCAGACCAGGAGCTGGCGGACATGGAAGCTCCACTTCCAAATGGGTGGGACATTCTTGTTGTGTCGCTTGGTGTTAACCAGTGGAAAGACATTCAGATACGACCGATCTACTCGGCCATGGCAACGACTGCCGAGGGTACCGTCCACAGTTTCTCCCGGGATGCAAGCGGTTTGGTCCGAGATGCAAACCATGTTGTTCTGTGATTGACCAGACATTGCAGGAGGTTTGGCCGCAGAGAGTGGTCATGGTTGTTACGGACAATGTATCTATGAACAAGTCTTATGATGCACTCACAACAAAGTACCCGCATGTGTTTCTCTACATTGCACACAGTCTAGATCTTGTGCTCAATGATGTTGGGAACAAAGAGTGGGACAACATTCTAGTGGCAAAGGCGGAGAAGATTGTCACATTTGTTCACAAAAATGATTTTTTACGGTCATGACTGAAGGAAGAGTCTGGTGGGAAGGTGCTGCTGCCCACTGCTGCCACACAATTTGCCTTGTTTCACCGCATGCTGAAGCGGCTGTTGCTTTTGCACGAGGTATTGGAGAAGATGGTGAAGAGTAAAAAGTGGAAGGACATTGGAAAGGGCCAGGATCTAGGGGCAAAGAAGAAGAAGAAAGAGGTGCAGAAGTTGGTAAGGTTGGAAGTGTTCTGGGTTCAGGTGAAAGCGATGGTCAAGTTGATGACTCCCATTGTCATTGCTCTCATGAAGGCTGACTCCACTGGTGGCACTGCTGGCATTGTGTACAAGGCATTGCTTGATTGCACAGATTCTTTCCGTAAGCTTGGAGTTGCTCGAGGGTGCCGCCGTGCTGCGTGCAACCGAACATGGGTGAAGTACGTCCTGGAGCACTTGAGCCACAGGTGGACGACGTAGATGAATTGCCACATCTTTGCAGCAGAACGATGTGTGCACCCGCAGAATTTCGGGCACAAGTTTGATGGAGATGAAAACATTGTGGAGGCGTGGAACATGGTGGTGGCGGTTTTGGTGCCAGAAACAGAATAGGAGCAGTTGAGCACAGAGCTCGAGGGATTTGAGCATGCCCAAGTCACCGTTGACCTGAATCCGGCAAGGGCCAAGGATATAGAGAGGGCCAAAGCAGCCGCACAGCAGGTGGTGTCCGAGGACTTGCCCGCCTTTTGCTGGCATGCCCGCCACATGGCGGGCATGCCAGCACGGTTGTCCGTGCTGTGGTCCTTTGCTATGCGCCTCTTGGCACAGCCCTGCAGCTCTTTAGATGATGAGAGGGTGTTCAGCAAGCACCAGTTGGTGCAAATAGCAGGGTGCAACGGTCTCCACTTGCAGAATCTGGATCTGCTAGTTAGGGTGAACGTGAGGCTGACGAAGCTGTATGGAAAGACCAAGGCAAAGTAGCTGACTGCGAAAATTCAGAAGTTGGTGGAGGAGGATCCATCTAAGAGTGGTAGCAAGGATGATGGAAACATTGAACCTGACAGTGGGAGCATCATGCTGGGATCCAGCCATTGCCGAAGCGGGTGGTGATGATGAGGTAGATGGCGGTGCTGCTGGTGTAGGAGTGCAAAATCGGGGCATTGAGGCTGACAGGGATGAGGCATCAAAAGATGATGTTGATGATGACGACGATGATGACATGGAAGAGATGGACAAGGAGGTCGGAGATAGTGACAGTGAAGTTGGCAATGAGGATGAGGAGGAATCAGGACCAGGATCTCCATAGGAGGAGGTGCAGTGTGTGATGCACTCAGCTGTTTGCAAACACACACAGTTGGAGGCTCCTCTAGTGCACGATGCAGCTGGAAACATTCCAGCTGCAGCAACTGCTTCTGCAGTAGTTGCTTTTACAACAGCTGCTCCATCTGGGGCACCCTCTTCTGCTTTGAAAATGTTGCAATTACAGCAAAGTCTGTTGTTTCTAGCACAGATGGCCAAAGAGGACTAAGAAGGAAGCATAGGCTTGGAATGTATCATGAGTTTCAACTTCTCCATTCATGTGTTCAGTGATGCCCATGGATTTTTGCTTTCTCCTTGTTCACCTTTGTGTAGCATTAGATATTCTACTACAAACAAAAAACAAAGTGTTTCAGACTTGAGGGAACATGACAGAATGTGATAGTCTGCAAAAATGCCGATCAACATGGGTTTATACAATGCTGTGGGTGTTGATGTCCACACTAAGAAGTAAAAGTGGCATGGTTTTGTGATGATTTGGTGAAACTGACCAAACCAACTTGACATGTTTTGGGCAAGAAACATGTGTTTTTGCATGCATGGAGGCTCCGGCTCAGCCAAAATGAGGAAATTGACTTGGGTTGCAGAACCGACTTCTCGACTTAGACTAGGGGACCACGACTCTCGACTTTTGACGTGTCGACTTAACATCGACTTCGAATTGGAGAAGGCATCATGGGCATTCGCTCGACCTCGGATTGTCCCATCCAGCGGGGTTTGAGCTTTGCAAAGTCCTGTCCTTGTAGTTTGATACAGAGTTGAGAAGGACACAATTGCCAGCACTGAACACGTCATCATTGCAATGTCAGTCACTTGCCTGCTACATAGCTGCTTGTGTCTTCACAAGGGTCTGCCGTGTTTCCTCACAAATGCTTGTAAAGTCCCGACAGTGAATGTCAACCACGAGGATGTTACTCAAACTCTGTAATCAAGCCGGTGTGGCAGAAATTTTGCCGTACACCACCTCGAAAGGTATTTTACCAATTGCGGTGGAAGTGACGAAGTGACCAGTATGCGAGTTCGGCAGTCGTCAGTTTTGCTACCCAATCGGTGACATGTGGTTCGCATAAAGCGAAGAAGTTGCTGGAGCGTCTCATTGATTTGCTCGGTTTGCCCGTCAATCTGGAGATGGTTCCCGTTGTTAGCTGGATCCGACTAGCGTAGCGTGTCATCATTTCACGCCAAAGACGGCTTATGAAGCGACCGTCTCTGTCGTTAATGATGGTACGTGGCACTCCGTGCAGCCGTACAATCTGGTTCAGAAACAGCTGTGCTGTTCCTTCTGTGGTGATGGTGGTCATTGTCGGTACAAAGTGCGAGATTGTAGAGAATCTGTCCACCACAACGAGGATGGCATCATATTCCTCGGGAGTGGCGGGCAGTCCCGTCACAAAGTCCATGCTGATTTCAGCCCACGGTTCCGTCGGAACGAGTAGGGATTGAAGTAGACCCAGTGGCCGTGTGCGACGGGTTTTTTTCCTCTGACAGGTGTCCCATGATTTAGAGAAAGCCGCCACCTTGATCAGCATCTTGTTCCACCAGTAGTACTTCGCCAGCTTCTTGAGCGTCTTGTCTCCGCCGACGTTTCCACCTAGACCGGTGTCGTGGAATTCTTCCAATAGCATTCGTTGCACTTTCTTGTTTGGAGGAACGACAACCTGGCAAGTGAATCACCGTCATCAGAAGGGGTCATTGAACCAAAACTTGGTTTCGTCGTACCCATCCAACTCCTTCTAGCCCTTTGCAAACAGCCTCGCAAGGTACAGGTCTTGTTCGATGAGCAACGTGCTGATCGTCGGCCATTAAATCTGGTTGTTGACTGAGAGCATCCGCCGAATTTTTTGTTCCAGGATGGTACTTGATGTCGTAGTTAAAGTTGGACTCAAGGAACTCCATATATCGAGTTTGTCCACGGGTGAGATCTGGCTAGGTCTTGAGATGTTTTATGGCACGATGGTCGGTATGGACGATGCATCACCAGAATTCCAAGAAGCACCACCATGCCTTCAACGCATGCACGACTGCGAGCATCTCTCTTTTGTGCACCGCGTGGTGAAGTTTGGGTCCGTGTAACTTTCTTGATGCGTACATGGTCGGCTGTTCCCCACCGCTATTGTCTTGGAGGATAATGGCTCCGATGGTTTAATTGGACGCATTGGTGGCCATGATGTAGTCCATCGTTGAATCCGACAATCGTAAGGCTCGTGCCGAGGTCAAAGCGTCTCTCAAAGAGTTGAACGCTTCTTGTCCGCTATCCCCCCAATTCCACATGGTGGTTTTCTGGGTGAGATGGGAGAGAGGCACTGACACCCGGGCATAGTCTTTTACAAATCTTCAGTAGTAATTGCGAAGTTAAAAAACACCAGGACGTCCCAAACATTTCTGGGCATCGACGGCCTCCACATTTTTTGGGTCCATGGTAATCCATCCACCGCCGATGACGTGGTCCAAAGACACAATCAAACGGCGACCAAATTTGCACTTTGAGAGTTCTCCAATGCGAATCTCTTTTTCTAAATCTTGAGAACGTTTTGGAGATGTCCATTGTGCTCCTCCGAGATGCAGCTGTACACCAGGATGCCATCAAGATACACGATGACAAAGTCATCGAGATACAGATGAAAAATATAGTTCATCGCTGCCATTAATATTGTGGGGGCTTTTGTGAACAACAAACAGCATGACCGTGAACTCAAAGTGCCCGTATCTGGTGCGGAAATTTGTCTTCTCGACGTCCTTATCAGATACACGGATCTGATGATAGCCGCTGCATAGGTCAATTTTGGTAAAAATTTGGGCCACGCGGAGTTGGTCGGAAAGTCATCTGTTGAAGGGAGGGGGTAGCGGTTCTTGATGGTGATGTTGTTCAACACTCAGTATTCTACGCACATCCGCAACTTTTCAGTTTTCATTTTCACAAAAGTACTGGTGCTGCGTAGGGTGCCCTGGAGGTTCGGATGAACCCCTGCCTGAGTATCTCATCCATCTGCTTTCTGAGTTTGGTGAGCTCATGATTGGCCACCTGATAGGCCGTCGTTGGTCTGCATACCGGCTTGAGGTCTATCTAATGGTCGATGTTGCGTTGCGGTAGTAACTCTTGGGATGGTTCTTCCAAAAACGCCCTTTTGAACTTCTCAATGAGCTTCACAAACTCCCTTGGAACTACTGTAAACTTCTTAGGTGTCGAGGCCATTGGTGCCGTTTTGGCTGCTGTGATTTCTTCTGCTTCCCCTGTTTCCACGTGGACTAGCCACGCTTGAGCCACGTGCTTCAAGTATCGCTTGGCCCCGTCAAGAGATATTGGTTGGCGTTTTGTGTCTGCCGCAAATTCCCCTGTTGTTTTCACCTCTACTGCTTCCCCTAACCATTGCTTGCATCGTGGGTCACTCGACCAGAGGCAGGTGTTGCTTTCTGCTATTTATGCTGATGTAGACTGCTCCGCTGCTCCAGCCAACCTGCGAAACATGCTGGTACAGGAAATCTCTGTCAATAGTGCCCCTGCTATGGATGCCGTTTTCCATTTTCTTGGTTCGACCACTAGGGTATGGTTGGATTTCTGATTGGATTTAAGATTTGGACTCCCTGAATTTTTCCATGCGGTTTTGAGCTTTCAGTTGCTCGATATGGTTCAAAATTCAGAAAGTTAGCCCCATCCAAAGTTTGGGTAGAAGGTGGGTGGAATCTGGATGTCCGTCATTGGTGATGGGATAATTCCACCACCAGTGGTCCGAGTTCAACTTCAAGGAGCCCCAAAGGCACATGGGCCATAAAGGAAGGAACGTGGGAGGTCTCTTGGACCAGGGCAAGCCTCCCCCCATGTTGGAGGGCGAGAAAGGGCGCTTCGACAGGCCACCGTCGAAGCGCCTCCCGTCACTCCCGTTGGTGGACATGGTGGGCGACTTCACCATGAGTTACTTCAACGGCCATAGCAGGGGCTCTACTGCTTTATTTTGGATGTGCTTGGATGCGTTGGAAAGCTCGGATCACAGCCTCTAAGAATCTGATATAATCTTACCAAACAAACTAACCATTAACGGTTTTCAGCCTTTCTTAGTTTCTGCAACCTACATTTTGCCAAACTTCTGCCCCTTGGTGTTGTGGCGACCCAAAGCACACACCTCCCTTGGATGTCTCTTTGCACTAAGCAGTCATAGATACTTGTGGATAAGAGCATGCGAGGACACATTCCTGAAAAAGGGTTATGGGCCCACAGCCCTGATCTGCCTGCCAAGGCGTTCACTACTTCCGCAACGCACGGCTGTGTTTAAGCCTGTACACCAAAAACCAGGTCTCGCGTCCGAGTCTCGCGAGTCCGAGTCCGAGTCCAGACTCGCGATGCCGATCCTCCCGCATGGAATCATCTCGCGATGCCGAGTCTTTCGTGTAGACTCGCGAGACCCGCACGCGGCGGCCGGGGGCCGGGGGGGGGGGGGGGGGGGGGGG
>SZWC01041257.1:0-11250 GCA_023375785.1 Penium margaritaceum
CCAATAGGTACTGTCACTCCTCGAGGTCACGACGTCGGGGTCAACACACGTGATCAGACGGGATGAGCTGCACTACCACAGCACGCACGGAGACTGGAGTTTGACTAGCTGCGGCTACTAATGTTCCTGCCACTAATAGAGCGGAGACTGCTCCAAGAAGAGGAGTGGCAGCTGCAGGTGTGGCTGCTGCTCCAAGCGGTAGACGACCCATCTCTCATAGATAGAAAGACTCGAATCCGCCGTCGATCCTATGGAGTGAAGTGCGCGCACCAATCCAGGGGCGCAAGGGAAACGTCTGTCCAGGACACGTCTCGAAGTGGAGATCGCCACCGACAACACAATCCGATTTCGGCTGGGAATGTGAAACAGGAAGCGTTGTAATAACCGCTCTGCACTAAGAAGTTGTTACCATTGGACCGCCACAACCGCTGCTACTACGAAAGCTATTGTTGGTGCTGAGGATGGTACTACTATTGGTGGCAGTGAGATGCCAGGCTATGTTGTGGCCCCGCACGATTGATTGGAACTGTCTTTCCCCTCCTCCCTTTTTTTATTCTCTCTTCTCGCCCTCACCCCTATGTTTTTTTTTCTCTGTCTTCACCACTCGCTCTGTATTTCTTTCCACTCGTATCCCCTATTCTCAACTTCCCCAAAGCTAGGGAAATGAAGAAAATAGGGGGAGAGGAGGGTGGGGGGTTTCGGCTTGTCCTGCCCTCCCTCCCATTAACTACTCGCTCACTCGCTCCCTGACCGAGCGAGTGAGCAAGCGAGTGGCAGACAGAAGGGGGGGAGGGGGGAGGGGGGNCAGGTGCACCCCCTCTGTATTTCTTTCCACTCGTATCCCCTATTCTCAACTTCCCCAAAGCTGGGGAAATGAAGAAAATAGGGGGAGAGGAGGGTGGGGGGTTTCGGCTTGTCCTGCCCTCCCTCCCGTTCACTACTCGCTCACTCGCTCTCTGACCGAGCGAGTGAGCAAGCGAGTGGCAGACATAAGGGGGGGAGGGGGGAGGGGGGAGGGGGGTCGGCCCTTCTCCGCCCTTGACCCCTGTTGGTTTTCGTGCATCTCTCCTTGTACTCTATTATGTCCTCCCGGCTTGTGTACATCGGCGTGCAGATGACTGACGGCGAGACTTGACACTGCTAAAGTGTCGCTCGGTGGAGCAGACGCACGCTGAGGCCCATTCACCCGTCGCTGGAGCCTCCTCCTCTGGCGATGCGCTCAGCTCCATCGGCAGGCCTCCTCGGTGGTCAGGCTGCCGGCGGTCACTGCCACTGCAGATGCTATCTGCATGCACCTAGCGCTATGTCTAGCTCTGGCATTGTGTCTGCAGCATCATGTGATGCCTAGGGTCCATGTCTCCTATTGTATGGTCCTGTTTGGCATCGTTGACTGTCATAGGCACTGCCTGGGTTCGTACAGCCATAACTTCTTGTAGCTATTTTTCTAGCTGAATTTGACCGCACGACTGCGTTTGCAACGTCGGTATTATGGTATGGTCCAGTTTTCAGGCAAAACGGACGACGCCCGGGTTTTGGGCTGTGGGGCGTCTGGCAGGGCTCACTGAGAAAACCTTGCCTGCCACAAAAAAGGTCTAGCACTATATTCTGATTGGCTGGTTAGCTGAGTAGCAATTTCTACACTAGTGGGAGGGAGCTAGAACTTGGAGGGGTCTCCCATTGTTGCTCATTCTTCATTACTAATCAGTTACTTCCAATTTTCAGCTGCTTTTTGGCGCTAACACTGGCGCGCGCACTTCTGAGTAACAAACCTAGAGCTTCCAAACTTAGTCTCTAGAGCAGCAGACTGAGGGGGTAGCAGACTTAAGCAACGAGCATGGAAGCCCGCACGCTGCATCAACAACGCATTCTGCCCCAACCTGCTGCTAGGTTTCTAGCTTGGTATCAGAGCCAGAGCGTAGCAGCAGCAGCAGAAGAGTAGCGTACAGGTGCCAGACAACGCCGGCGGACCCCCATATGCACCAGTGCAGGGGAAATGCTGCCAGATTTTTTTCGGCAGCATTGACTCGCCTGGTGGCGGCGTCAGATTTTTTCCCACGGCCACCGGGCCAGGGGAAATGCTTTTGAGTTTTTTTCCGCAGCACTAACCCCCACATGTGACCCGAGGAGGTGAGCGGCAAGCCGCGTCCAACACCTGCGGGCGACGACGCACGTGGCAACGTCACCCAAGTGCAGTGACTTGCACCAGCACGCAGCAGCAGCAGCTTGCAGCAGCGGCAGCCACAGGAAACGGCAGCGAGCAGTGCCAGCAGCAGCCATTAGCAGCTGTGTGCAACAGCAACAGTAGGCAGAAGTAGCAACTCGCTGCAACCCGCAACAGCAGTAGCTCGTAGCAGCAGCTTGTAGCAGCAGCAGCCTACAACAGTAGCTCGCAGCAGTAGGAGCGAGCAGCAGCAGCGGCAAGCAGCAGCTGCAGTAGCGTGCAGTAGCAGCAAGCTGCAGCAGCAGCCAGCCGCAGCAGCTGCTGCAACAATCAGCTGCCAACAGCAGCTACTGCTGCTCGCTGCCCGCAGCGATCGAAGAGCAAGCAGCAGCCCGCTGCTGCCAGCGAGTAGCTGCCCGCTGCCAGCAAGCAGCAGCTCGCTGCCAGCGAGCAACAGCCCACTGCTCGCTGCTGACAGCGGGCAGTAGCGCGCTACTCGCTGCTGGCAGCGAGCAGCTGCCCGCTGTGACAGACGAGGAAGAGAAGAAAAAAAGGAGAGAAAAAAAATTCCCCCACCCCACCTTCGCCGCCACTGCTACAGCAGCTGCATTTGTTGCTGCAGCAGCCTTAGCAACCGTAGCAGCCCGCAGTAGTAGCAACTCCTACTGCAACTACAGTCGCAACAGTAGCAGCAGCAGCTGCAGCAGCAGTAGCAACAGCAGCAACAGCTGCAGCAGCAATAGTAGTAACAGCAGCAGCACCAACTGCAGCAGCAGCCGCAGCAGCAGCAAACAGCAGCAGTAGTAGTAGCAGCAATAACAGCACAAACAGCAGCTACAGCAGCGGCCCCAACAACCGCCACTGCTGACGTCAGCATCCCGCTAGTGACATTACTACTGACGTCACTTCTGATGTCATCAACTCAAGTAAAACCAGAGAAAGGGGCAAGTGAAGGGGGAAGTCATTCTAAGGGTGGGCAGGACGTCCACCACCCTCAGCAGACCCCATTGCTAACGTCAGCAACCCACAAAGAGAAAAAAAAACACAAAACAAAGGGCATAACACCATGGTTGGTAGCCCCACTGGGGAGGGGTCCTCCTCTATTGGGGGAACACCCACCCCCCCTTTCTTGCAATGGCTGTAGTAGCAGCAGCAGTTGCAACAATAGCAGCAGCAGCAAGAGGAGCAGCAGCAGCAGCAGCAGCAGCAGCAGTAAGAGCAACAGGAACAGCAAGAGAAGCAGGAGCAGTAGCAGCAGGAGTAGCAGCAACAGCGAAAGCAGCAGCAGCAGCAACTGCAGCAGGAGGAGCAGCGGCGCCAGCAGCCCTCTGACGTCGTTGGCGATAACCCTGAACCCCTCGCTGCTCTTCAACAACAGCTCGCCGTCTTGACGGAGCAGCTTGCGGCACTGCAACCGTTAGTCTCCCAGTCTGTCCCCAATGTGCCTGCGTCCTTCTCCCCTCCNACACCCACCCCCCCTTTCTTGCAACGGCTGTAGTAGCAGCAGCAGTTGCAACAGTAGCAGCAGCAGCAAGAGGAGCAGCAGCAGCAGCAGAAGCAGTAAGAGCAGCAGGAACAGCAGGAGAAGCAGGAGCAGTAGCAGCAGGAGTAGCAGCAACAGCGAAAGCAGCAGCAGCAGCAACTGCAGCAGGAGGAGCAGCGGCGCCAGCAGCCCTCTGACGTCGTTGGCGATAACCCTGAACCCCTCGCTGCTCTTCAACAACAGCTCGCCGTCTTGACGGAGCAGCTTGCGGCACTGCAACCGTTAGTCTCCCAGTCTGTCCCCAATGTGCCTGCGTCCTTCTCCCCTCCAGGGCGCGCCAGCCCAGCTGTGTCTTCTGGCACGCAATACCTGACGCAGCAGCAGACTCTGCGCCAATGGCAGACAGTGACCTCTGTCCTTGGCCCCACTCTGGATGCCAGCCGCAGGCAAAAGGACTTTGAGATGCCGCCGCCCGCCGCTTGAGGCCGGCGAGCAGTTCAGGAGTTGGGAGCTTAGCTTCCGCATCATGGTGCAGGGTGAGGACCTGTGGCCATACTACACCCTGCCGTATGATGCCACCCTGGCCGACGAGCTGTATGACGCTGGTCGTGCCGTCCAGACTCTTGTCCCAATCGCCCCTCCGGCTTCCCGCCTCGCCCTCGAGCCCTTCTTGGACGAATTCACCGATGGCGCCATCCCGGATCCTGCAGCCGCGTGGCACATTCTCACTCGTCCCCATGGCCTGTCCAGCGACGCTAAGACTAGCCGCCTACTGCGAGAGTTCAACTCCTTGCACATGGAAGAGAACGAGACGGTCACCTCCTACTAGCAGCGGACGGAGGACATCCTTTGTCGCCTCCGGACCACTGCCCCACCCCCTTTGGCTGCGCTCTTGACCATCAAGCGCGGTGCCACCGAAGCATACGTAGACGTCTTCGTCCACTACCCTCACGACGTTCTCTCCACCATGGCAGTCCAGGGCTCTGATACCAAGCTAGAAACCTAGGCAGCAGGTTGGGGCAGCATGCGTTGATAATGCTCCGAGCGGGCTACCACGCTCGTTGCTTAAGTCTGCTTCCCCCTCAGTCTGCTGCTCTAGAGACTAAGTCTAGAAGCTCTGGGTTTGTTACTCAGAAGTGCGCGTGCCAGTGTTAGCGCCACAAAGCAGCTGAAAATTGGAAGTAACTGATTAGTAATGAAGAATGAGCAACAATGGGAGACCCCTCCAAGTTCTAGCTCCCCCCCACTAGTGTAGAACTTGTTACTCAGCTAACTAGCCAATCAGAAAATAGTGCTAGACCTATTTTCTGGCAGGCAGGGTTTTCTTGGTGAGCCCTGCCAGACACCCACCAGCCCAAAACTCGGGCGTCGTCCGTTTTGCCTGAAACCTGGACCATACCATAATACCAACGCTGCGAACGGAGTCGTGCGGTCAGAATCACCTAGAACAAAAGCTACAAGAAGTTGTGGCTGCACGAACCCAGGCACTGCCTATGACAATCAACGATGCCAAACAGGATCGTACAACAGGAGACATGGACCCTATGCATCGCATGATGCTACAGACACAATGCCACAGCCAGACATAGCGCTAGGTGCATGAAGACAACATCTGCAGTGGCAGTGACTGCCGGCGACCTGACCACCGAGGAGACCTGCCAATGGAGCTGAGCGCATCGCGAGAGGAGGAGGCTCCAGCGACATGTGAATGGGCCTCAGCATGCGTCGGTTCCACCGAGCAACACTCCAGCAGCGTCAAGTCTCGCTGTCAGTCATCTTCACGCTGATGTACACAAGCTGGGAGGACNTCTCCTCTTGCACCACCGCCTCTGCCACGTCCACTCTACCGCCGTAGATAGCATGCTCCGTACCCAGCCGGCCAAGGGCCTTGACCCGGAGATTTTTCCTCTCCCGTGTCCAACTGAGTGCATTGACTTCGCTCAGGGGAAGATGCACCAGTCCACGTATCCCTTGTCTTCCTCCCGTGCGTCTGCCCCCCTCGACCTTGTCCATTCGGACGTCATGGGTCCTCTCCCCACCGAGTCCGTCGGCGAGCATGGTTGCTATGTCCTCACCCTCACTGACGACTTTTCTCGCAACCGTTGGGTCTTCTGCCTTCGACAGAAGAGCGATGCCGCCCACGCCATCTAGGACTTGCTTGTCCTTGCAAAGCGCGAGTGCGGCCGCTCTCTCCGCCGCTTTCGCTCCGATTGCGGTGGTGAGTACCTGGGTGAGGCCGCGACCTTTCTCGCCTCCCGCGGAATTCGTCATGAAACGTCCGCGCCTTACACACCCGCACAGAATGATGTCTCCGAACGGTGGAACCGTACTATGGCCGACGCCGTCCGCACCAAACGGATCGAGTCTGGTCTCTCCGAGGGCTTCTATTTTGAGGCCATGGCCTACATGATCTGGGCCTGGAACCGGATTCCCCACGGTCCCCTTCCTCGCCAGTGCACACCGTACCAACATTGGTGCGGTCATTGAGCTGACCTCCGCCTAGCTCGCGTCTGGGGCTGCGTGGCCATTGTGTGGCTGCCTGTCCCGCAGCAGGGCGTCAAGGTCGCCCCTCGCGGACATCCCTGCACCTTCCTCGGTGTCTCTCGTCAGTCCAAGGCTTGGCGCTTCTGGGATCCCTCCCGGCACTGCATCGTTGGGTCCCGGGACGCCCTCTTCTTGGAGGACCTGTTTCCTCGCGACCTCATTCGCTCCGGCTCGTCCATATCTATCTTGTTGCGTGGGGGAGTGGTGAGTCCGTCCTCCGTCCTACCACTTACAGATGACATATCCCTCAGTCCCTCCGAGCCGGCAGTCCCAGTCACGTCTGCTGGTCCCTCTGGGCCTGCAGCCCCAGTCGCCTCTGCTGGTCCCTCCGAGCCAGGAGCCCCAGTCGCGCCCGCTGGTCCCTCCAGGCCGGCACCCCCAGTCGCGTCCGCTGGTCCATCCAAGCTAGCAGTCCCAGTCGCGTCCGCTGGTCCCTCCGGGCCAGCAGCCCCACTCGCATCTGCTGGTCCCTCCGGGCCAGCAGCCCCAGTCGCGTCCGCTGGTCCCTCCGGGCCAGCAGCCCCAGTCGCATCCGCTGGTCCCTCCGGGCCAGCAGCCTTAGTCGCATCCGCTGGTCCCTCCGGGCCAGCAGCCCCAGATGCGTCCGCTGATCCCTCAAAGCCAGCAGTCCCAGTCACGTCCGCTGGTTCCTCCGGGCCAACAGCCCCAGTCGCGTCCGCTGGTCCCTCCGTGCCGACAGCCCCGGATGCATCCGCGGGCCCCTCCGGGCCAACAACCCCGTCCGCCTCCATCAACCCGACGGACTCAGTGCTGTCACCTGCCCTGCCACGCTACATGCGTGGCCCAGGCGGCAGCCTCCGACCCAGACCGTCGGTGAGCGCACAGACCGTCGCACCGCGCTCCGTGGCGCCTCGACCCCCCGTGGCTCCACATGTCTCCTCCGCTCCCACGGTCGTGAGTGGAGATCCTGGCACCAAGGCCCTCAGCCTGACCACCTTGGCCCTCATTGCAAACCTTCACCCATGCTCCTCACTGGGCTACGCCATGCTTCATCATGAGCATCGGTACGCTGTCGTGGCTACACTCGCGCGCATCCCAGTTGGGGCTCGAGTTGCACACGCTCTCTCAGTCCGCTCCACAACACGCCCGGAGGACCCAGACACCCTACGTGAGGCACGAGCCTCTCCTGAGGCCGCGCACTGGGACGCTGCCTACGCCGATGAGCTCGCCGCTATCCGACAGCACCACGTGTATGACCTCGTCGACCTTCCCCCATGACGGAAGGCCATCGGCGCCAAGTGGGTCTTTCGACGCAAGTGGAAGCCCGGGTCCTTGGACAAGTACAAGGCTCGCCTTACAGCCAAGGGGTTTGCCCAGATTCTTGGGAGTCGATTACGACCAGATTTTTTCCCCAGTTGGCCGGTTCTCCACTAGCCCGGAACTCTTCAGTCTGGTCGCCCAGCACGGATGGGAGCTGCATCAAATGGACGTGAGCAACGCTTTCTCTATGGTTCAGTGGAGGGTAAGGAGCTCTACATGGTGCAGCCCCCAGGCTTCGACAATGGCACTGGGAGAGTCTGGCGACTACGCAAGGCCCTTTATGGCCAGAAGCAGTCGCCTTGGTGCTGGAACTAAGAAATCAGTAGCACGCTCCTTCGTGGCGGGCTCCAGCGCAGCACCGCTGACCCCGCACTGTTTGTCGGTACGTGAGGCCAAACCTTCGCCGCTGTTCTGGTTTACGTCGACGATCTGCTCATTGCGTGTCAAGGGTCTGCGGCACACCACCTACCAGATGAAGGACCTTCGGTCTGCCAGAGTCTTCCTGGGCATGGAGCTCGAGCATGATCGCTCCCAGGGCGTCCTGCACATCCACCAGGCTGCCTATGTGCAGACACTCTCAACCCGCTTTGCGGAGGACCTACCACGCATGCCGAGTGCATCCTCACCGTTGTCACCCGATGGCCAGGCGAAGCTGAAGAGTCCTGACCCAGTCATTGTGGAGGAACCAGTTGACATGACCACATACCTGCGAGTCATCGGGTCACTGATGTTCCTGGCGACGACGACGCGCCCAGACATCGCGTTCGTCTTCAACCTCCTGGCCCAGATCTCTCAGGAGCCACGTCACCTCGACTACGAGGCCGTGATCCGAGTACTGCGCTATGTTGTCTCGACTCCTCGGCGAGGTCTTATGTTCCGCCGTCAACTGTCTCTTGTCGCGGTGGGCTACACCGATAGTGACTAGGCCGGCATTCCGGACGGTAAGAGTCGCTCAGGCTGGATCTTTCTCATTGGCGGCACAGCTGTGTCTTGGCGCAAGGGCAAGCAGGGATGCATTACACACAGCACTAATGAGGCTGAGTACATTGCTCTTGGCTCATGCGTGTGTGAGAGTGTGTGGTTGCGTCGTCTGTTGTCCGAGTTGCGTCAGTCCGTTGCATCCATCACGTTGCACTGTGACAATGAGAGTGCCATGGCCATCGCTGACAATGACGGCGTGCATCACACGCGCACAAAGCACATCAATGTTGAGTATCACTATGTGCGTTCGTTGTTGCATGACAGCAGCGTCAGCATCGTGTGGGTTGAGACAGCACGAGAGTTGGCTGACTTCTTGACCAAGACACTGAAGCGCGACTCGTTCAAGAAAGCTGTGAGTTCAGTTGGCATGTGTTCGTGAGTGTTTCTCTCTATCCCTGCGTACGCCTCTGCTTGGCCTGGGGGAGTTTGGTCGTTGACTGTGTCTCTGCCCGCACATGTGCATTACGCCTGTGAGTCATGGGGGAGTGTTGGTTTTCGTGCATCTCTGACTTTACTCTATTGTGTCCTCTTGGCTTGTGTACATCGGTGTGCAGATGTCTGACGGCGAGACTTGACGCTGCTGGAGTGTCGCTCGGTAGAGCCGACACATGCTGAGGCCCATTCACCCGTCGTTGGAGCCTCCTCCTCTGGCGATGCGCTCAGCTCCATGGGCAGGCCACCTCGGTGGTTAGGCCGCCGGCGGTCACTGCCACGGCAGATGCTGTCTGCATGCACTTAGCCATATGTCTGGCTGTGGCATTGTGTCTGCAGCATCATGCGATGCCTAGGGTCCATGTCTCCTGTTGTATGGTCCTGTTTGGCATCGTTGACTGTCATAGGCACAGCCTGGGTTCGTGCAGCCATAACTTCTTGTAGCTGTTTTTCTAGCTGATTTTTACCGCATGACTGCGGTCGTAGCATCGGTATTATGGTATGGTCCAGTTTTCAGGCAAAACGGACGACGCCCGGGTTTTGGGCTATCGAGCGTCTGGCAGGGCTCACCAAGAAAACCCTGCCTGCCAGAAAATAGGTCGAACACTATTTTTTGATTGGCTGGTTAGCTGAGTAACAAGTTCTACACTAGTGGGGGGAAGCTAGAACTTGGAGGGGTCTCCCATTGTTGCTCATTCTTCATTACTAATCTGTTACTTCCTATTTTCAGCTGCTTTCTGGCGTTAACATCGGCGCGCGCACTTCTGAGTAACAAACCCAGCGCTTCCTGATATAGTCTCTAGAGCAGCAGACTGAGGGGGCAGCAGACTTAAGCAACGAGCGTGGAAGCCCGTACGCTTCATCAACAACGCATGTTGCTCCAACCTGCTGCCTAGGTTTCTAGCTACCCCTCCATCGGTCGGCCAACGGGGCCGACCGGCCCCTCCGAGGGGCTCCTCGGAGGGGCTCGACGGGGCCCTCAGAGGGCCCCCTCGAGAAGAGGGGAGGGAGGCGAACGGGGCCGACGGACCCCATCGGAGAGGCCCCTCTGATGGGGGTCGGGGGGGCCGTTCNTATAGTCTCTAGAGCAGCAGACTGAGGGGGCAGCAGACTTAAGCAACGAGCGTGGAAGCCCATACGCTTCATCAACAACGCATGCTGCTCCAACCTGCTGCCTAGGTTTCTAGCTACCCCTCCATCGGTCGGCCAACGGGGCCGACCGGCCCCTCCGAGGGGCTCCTCGGAGGGGCTCGACGGGGCCCTCAGAGGGCCCCCTCGAGAAGAGGGGAGGGAGGCGAACGGGGCCGACGGACCCCATCGGAGAGGCCCCTCTGATGGGGGTCGGGGGGGCCGTTCTGAGGGGGCGGGGACCCTCAGAGGAGGGCTGCGAGGCCCTCCTGCAGCATGAGCTGTAACGGCGGGTGCAACTGCTGTGGTTGCTATTGCCGCTGCTTCCGCCGCTGCTGCTCCTACTGCTACTCTGCGCAGCAGCAGCTGCTGCTGTTGCTTGATGCTGCCGACACTGCTGCTGCTACTACTTCTGTTGATGCTGCAGCTGCTAAACTACGTAGCAGCAGTTGCTACTGCTTGCTGCTACCGCGACTGCCGGTTGCTGCTGCCGCCGCTACTGCTTGCTGCTGCACCCTGCTGCTGCTGCCGCCGCTGCTGCAGTGGCTGCTGCTGTTGCTATGTGCTGCTGCTGCTGACGCCGTTGCTGTAGCGACTAATGCGCTGCTGCAGCTATTGTTGCTACTGATGTTGCGCGTCAAAGCAGTTGCTCCTAGTGCTGCTGCTGCCGCCTGTGCTGCTGCTGCGAATGCTAGTGCTGGCTGCTGCTGATGCTGCTGCTACCGCCGCTGCTACTGTTGTTGTGAGCGGCTACGCTGCCGCTATTACTCCTGTTACGTGGCATCGTAGCTGCTGCGGATGCTTCGTCTGATGTTGTTATTGCTATTGCCGCCATAGTCGCTACTGTTGCTGTGCGCGGCTCACCGCCCCTGTGGCATTCACGTGCCGTCGCTTTGCGCTCCCTTACGCTCCTATCGACGTGGCGCCACGTGCCGCGTTCTCTTTGTGTTCCGCCCACTTCTACTGCTTCTGCTGCTTACACGCCCCATGTGCTCTGATACCAAATTGGAAACATTTTAAGGCATGCAGGCCAATGCAAAAACGAACATGAGCTCTGTGTGTGAGTGCGATGCAAGACAGCAAGAATTTGACGAAGTGTAGAACGCTGAATACAAAAGAAGGAAAAAGTACAATTGAGCCCCTAGCAGGCTTGAGTAGGGGCGCCGGCAGCTAGCTGCACCAGGCCCCTTCACCCCCACTGAACCGAAACAAGTCAGCGGGGAGAATACACTGCGTACAC
>SZWC01041261.1:0-11247 GCA_023375785.1 Penium margaritaceum
TCCTGCTTCTGCTGCCGATTGTTATCATCCTTAGTTTGCCGTTGCATCTGCCTCTGCACAATAGCGTCCTCCCTACCTGGTTCGCGGACTGCCAGGGAGGAGAGAGCCATAAGACGAGGGAAGCCACTACAGTCAATGCGATGAGGGAAGGGAGGAGGGCGTAGAGGCGGCCCACACGGAAGTATCGGCAGAGGAGGGCGGTCGCTGAGGGTTGGGCGTGAGTTGAAGCATGGGGAGAAGACGATGAGGAAGAGGAAGGGGATAGAGACGGTGGTGATGAAGAAGACGGGGGAGGAGAAGGAGTCGAGGAGGAAGACTCCTCCCCTCCTCCTCCTTGAGAATTGGCCCTCCTTATCGAGAGCGACTCCGCCGGAGACGATTTCACAAGATTCAATGTGGGAACAGTAGCCATGGCTTTGAGTCGGACAGACGCAGCGATTTGGCCCGAAGCGGTAGACCTGCGACCTCGGGAGATTAGGTTTCTGCAATTCGGGAGTCTCACTTCTTACTAGGAACGCGTCCAGCTGCCGGACACGAGTCTGGACACGAGGCTGGACACGAAGCCGGACTCCGGCCTCGTGCGTTAAAGAGGGAACGTCGGTCTGACAGAAAGAATGGCAGCTAACCCTCAATTCAGATTCTCAAATGAGCCTGAGCGGCGGATGGAAAAGCGGGCACTGTTGGCCAGGTGATCAGCCGCAGGTCAGCAAGGCTGGTGCTGTTCCGTGTGGGATCCCTGATGCGAAACAGAAATTGCGATCTGCATGCTTTTGGAAGTAGAGAGCGGACAGATCGTTGTGGAAGGCTGTGCGGCCGACTGAACAAACAGACTGAGCCTAACGTGACGACTCTTGTAAGTGAGAGTCAACTTACCACTTTGTTGATATGGCAATAAGCAGAGTTAGTAGGGGATAGCGAACGGGGGTAGACTCCGCTTGAACGAGCTCAGAACATATCGATTTCCCCTTATCTTTCGGGCAACGACACCACGGAGGTGGTTTGCGTCATGCCACAGGGCAATGCGACAGGGGGGGGCCACCTTTCCCCGTTGCGCACTACCGAGCTCCAGCTGTACGACCGTGCAAGTCCGTGCGAATGAAGCGGTTCGGGATCCAACCAACCACACCGTTTCCCGCTCTCGGTTGTAAGCCGATACGCGGATGTTGCCCGGTGGTGATGCCCTACGTCTGTCGCGACTCGACGGACCGGGAAGACCTTTTCCGCAAGAGCAGTCGGACAGTAATTTCATTCGTTCGGCAATGTTTTCGATGATCGTCTTAAAAGTAGCCGCAATAAGACAAGGTTCCGAAATCGGGGGAGGAACCATATACAAACAAAACTCTACAAAAAACAAAAATATCCGCTTTTCGCACAATATTCATGTCAAATCAAGATTCATCACTTTCTTCCACATTACGAACACAAAATTCAGCTAATATAGAAAACACACTATGTCTACAACCAAGTAGCATGTCCACACTGCATGGCCTCCAACGTCAACATGCTAACTTCCACATACATCGAAGGAGATAAATAAACCTCTCTATCGAAAGGAATGGAAAGTTTCCAAAACTGATAGACACAAGGTTTTGATATAAGTTCCAAAACAACCAATGCAGACACATAACCTGCTATACCACGCTATCGCGAACCCCAACAAGAGCCTACGCAAAAGTAAAACCCTCACAACCTGAGTGTAATTTTGGGTAGAGTTTGAAATCAGTTTGCATGCATCAAAACATTTTTCTTCTCTGAAAAATGTTTGTAAAAGGCTTTTCGTTTTCTCCAAAAAAGCAACAAAACCCTTGTAAGGTTCTACGTTACCACAAGCTCTACCCATGCAATCATCGGAAGCCCTACATCAACCAAAAGGAGTTAGAAAATCAAATAAAAGGTTAACTTCTCTTTTCCCATTCGTGCAAGGACAAGGGTGACACATCATCCTCCTTGCTTTTCATAATGAATGACTTACGTCACTGTTTGGGCATTGCCATCAAAATGGACATGCTCTAATTTTGTTTCAAGTTTCTAGATAAAGCTACATAAAAAATACACTCACGGATTCCTCAAGTTGGTGTTCACAATAGCTTGAATACATTAACAATTGCAACTTCAAACATCCACTTAAATATTTTGACACCATGTAAGAGGCAAGCTCTAGAATTACTTGACACTTAGCTCGTCTAATGCCTGTCTCCTTTGTGTGAATAGAAATGTTACGGATCTGCTCCCTCCGTTATCACTCTAACACATTAGATATGGAGCAAGGTGATATGGATTTCTAATATTGTTTTTCAAATTAAATCATAAAAACACCTGTCAAGGTTGGAATTCTACTAACTTCTTGGTTTTGAGCACTTATGATAAAGATTCAAACCATTCAAAAATGAGCAATCAATTTATTTCTCTAAGCATGTAAGAAGACAGCCCTTGTACTATTCCGAATTCAAACTTTTGATGGTTCGTTGATTTGACTAGCCCATATTTGTTACGCTCCCTGTGCAGTTATGCTAGTTATTGATGTGCATGGAAAAAACATAATAATCCTGACTAATCAATAACTTGTCACTTTCCTGTCTACACTCGCATCAACCATGGTCTCCTCTGGTCGCCAATGCATGCCATCATGAGCAAAATTCTAGTGGTTAGATATCCTCTCGGGAGGACCTCATACATATGTCCCCATAAGCACACGCATGACCTCACTTTGCCAGCTTGCAAAAAAGGAACAAGGTAATGCTAAAATGCTTACGGATTAACCCCTCAATGAAAATTCTATTGATTATGACTTTTGATGAATGCTATTGCTCATCTTGTGTAGACAATGTCAAGATGAGTGAAAGGTGCATGGTGTAATCAGGACTTCAATCTGAAAGGAAAATGTGCTCATGATGGAATTTGAACATGTGGAGGACTTTGCAAATCACTTCAAGAATTCCATGAATAGTTCTTTGAATAAACTACATGGATGTAACCACAATTGTAGTCTTGGTGACCAACGAGGCGCTAGCCCTCAGTGCCTAATTGACTAATTTTGACACTAGTTTTGGGAATTAAACTTAGAGAAAACTGCTTTTAAAGCCACTACCTTGAATTATGGAAGGCTAGAATATTTGTAAGAAGTTTGTCTAAGGACATTACCTTGTACTCACATAGCTTCAGAGTTGTAAAGGTATACTTTTGATGCATTAAAAGGACTTTTAAGTACAATATGATTCCAAAAACAATGCAAAAGAAAACTATGCTAATACATCTCAACCACATTAAGTAGTCCTAGGGGAAATTTTAAGGAAAATGCGGTGGAGGTTGAAGGTAGTTGTATAACCACATGGGTGGTAACAAAAACAACCTAGGGGAGTATAAGAGTCGCGTGCAAGATGATGGATCACCATAACCTAAAGTATGACTGGTACCTAGAATAGCACTAGCAACTAAGGGGCTAAGGTACATTGAAGATGCACTAGTATTTGAAAAGTCACGTAAAGGTTGTACAAGGTAGTAGTAAGAGTTTGACCAGCTACCCAACACTCGAGCAACTAGGCAATGCACGAGCAAATACACAAATGTAGTCTTCTGGACCCACTAAGAGCTAACCCTTGATAGCTTGAGATTATGTTCAAACACAACACCTAGAGCTAACTACTTGTATAGCCAAAACTTTACACTAAAAATCGGGTAAGCCTTTATGAGAGGTGTTTCTCAATACATTAAGTTCTCGTTTTATAAGATCAAGCTTGTTCAAGTACACTCTTCATGCATCCAAAGGAATCTGAAGTAATAGCTATCATCTGAGGCAAATTAAGACAATACTTAACTAAGTAGTCTTAGCCCCTATAATGAGTCTTAGGAGGCCTCCACTAAGGAAATTCCTCTGGAGGTTCCAGGTTGTTGCAAAACCTTGGGGGTGGTTGTATAAGTGCTCTAGGAACCTTAAGAGTCACATTGAAGGTGAAGGGTCACCTACAAATGAAGGGTCACCTACAAATGAAGGGTCACTAGTACCTGAAAAGGCAGAAGCGGATGAAGTGCCACCCTAAGATCAAGATGTTAAGTACCTAAAAGGTTAACAAGAGGTTGTATAAGGTTGTAACAAGAGCTTGACCAACTACCCTTCAAGTGGAAGTTGAAGGGTCATAATCTCCAAGGGCATCAAAGTGCACCTTAGATGTTGTTTAGACGAGGATGTGAACCTTGTTTCCCTTTATTTTTAAAGGTGAAATTTCTATCTCCTTATATTCGATGAAATAAAACATAAAATGCGTTTGAACAAAACATGGGAATTAAAACTAGGTATGTAAGGTAAGGCATAAACATATCCATAGAAATAGAAAGTGCACATGTGCCCACTTCTTTGATCTAGGATGTTATCTCCATGGAGTCACATACATTGATTTTAAAGCATCTACCTCACGTGGTTGAGCGCGTAAAGCCAAACATGAGAAGTCAAGATATTAATGTGAAATTTCTCGTTTCATGAACACCTTCACACCTCAACTCCGACTAAAAATCTAGAATCAAACTAAGCAAGAGTTGGTGGATGCATGAGAAGTAAAAATTGCTCTTCACGCTTTAGGTAAAGTAGGCGATGACATTTTGTGTAGTCTTGGATTTGCAAATATGCATACACGGCATATAAGCATATGAGACCTGGTCATACGTGGTTCAAAAATGGCCTACTGGTTAAGATCATTACAAGAGCCTTACAAGAGCCTTCTTTCCCTTGAGCACTTCATCAAACTCAAAAAATGTATTGAGTGGAGAGCAGCGCATTGCATGAAAATGCAAAACGTCTTACGTATTCAATGCTATGCGCACATAAAACACTTGCACGGACTATGATCAAAATTCTTAGAACAATTTCACTCATAGATACATTGACAAAACCACGAATGGGTTACGCTTTGCCACTTAAGCACTTAACTGAGGCAACACTAGGAGGTCACTTCCTCAATGGCTCCATGAAGAACTACTGGAAGACTTTACAGTTGTATCCCACCTAACATGCCCTAATCTTGAAAACTGTACTAAATTATAGTTTTTATTATATACATCCATGCATCGTACACAAATAGAAAAACACATATGCCTTTTTAAATGAATAAATAAACTTGAAGATTTAAATTGAAAATATATACATTGAAACATGATTCTTGTTTTAGATTTGTCTCAGGAAATCTCTTTTTAGTGAGGTTGGAGAAACATTTTGATTGGATCTCAAGTGTAAAAAGGATTTCAAAAAGAAAAAAAATTGATTTTAATGGTATTTCTGATAAAATGGTACCAAGTTAAAAATGAACATTATTTTAATGAAGACATGGAGTGAAAATTACATAATTGTATTCATGGTTTTGTGTTCATTCTATGTGACATCATTAAAGACTTGAGACACTTGGCAAACATAAGAGCAAAGTTGACATGTTTTGGACTCCATCTTTTCAAGAAGCACATGCTTTCTTTTCTTTCCAAATATATCCATATGATGCTTGGTACTATAGTAAGTTTTATTTTTTAAAATTTTTTTCATGACTACATGTATTATGCTTAGGTTCAAATTGTTTGCTCAAAATCCTCCAAAGAAATATTCAACAAATAGGTTCACACCTCAGAATTTTTCATGTGATTTTCATCTCGTTAATTCGTTTTTAAAGTAAATAAATCAATGCAAAATGTGCGTTAAATGAATCATTATAAGCACTTGGCACTCAAACGTTTCAAAAAATCTTATTCGATACTCATGAGAATGTTATGAATTGTGCAAAAGCACAGTATTCTTCACTTCTTTTTTCATCTTGTTTTCATCTTCTTTTTATGCATGAAAAAAAAATACAATACCATCAGAGCATGTTGATTCCCCATTATGAGCGACCTTGTAGGAGAAACAATGTTACGACAAGGATTTTGAATATAATATATGCTTGAAGATAGAAACATGTTATTCTCATGCATTTCAGCATTTTAATTTCAACAAATTGTGAATAATTCGTTCAAAATGTAGAGATTTCTTTCTTTAGCTGATTTGTTCAACTTAATAATATAAAGCTTTTGATTTATGAAATTGATCGGTGATGGATCTATCAACACTTCTTTTCACTTCTACGTGAATCGAAGCCTTCCGCAATAACTATATTTTTAAACATCACCTACACATATTTCATCTTGAGAAATGAAAGGGCTATGTTGTTAGAAAGATCATCCTCATGTACACTTGAATAAGATAGCCGTTTGTAACAAAAAATATTTTTTCACCATTCGTAGTGCATTTATTATTTCATTTAATTTCAATATTATCTCATCTTTTATGATGCCAAAATTTTCAGGAAATAAAAGAAAAGTTTTCTATTCAAAAATCGAGTTTTTATTATATGTTTCATGAAATGGTTCATTTATGATGAAAGGAGAAGGATCATCGTGATTAGGGAAATGATAATATGATTTATTGTGCATGAAATCAAAGGCATGTCATATCGTTCCCATGATCTCTAACTTACCATGATTTATACGTTTTTAGCATTTCCTGTTGAGAACATGGAAAGCGCCCTGGCTTGAAGTTCTTTAGGAATGAGGTTTTATCTTTCTTCTTTCCTCATGTTATGGTTTTTCATTCTTGTATCCTACATCTAATGAAAGATATCATAAGTAATAGAAACAAAATTAAGGTTCCCCTTGTAGTCAGGAATCAAATCGATTGTTGTGTGGAGACGATAAGGAGTTCTTTCTTGTATGGTTGAATTTGCTATAATGCTACTTTGGTGTGATGAATTCATTTAAAAAACAAGATGGAGACACTTTTTAACCTTTGAAGCAAAGTGGCTTTAACATTTTTATTTGGCTCTTGCAATAAGGAAAACTTATTAAAAGTGATTGCCTAGTTGAGTTCACTAATGGTAACAAGTTACTTATATGAAATACTCGATGTCTTAGGTTCACACCTTTTGGATTAGGTTGCTGCTTCAAGTGAGGCCATAAAAATTGATGGTTTATGGTATATGGATTGGAAAGAGGACCAAGTAATGACATGAATTTGTTCCTTACAACTTAGCACTGAAAGACGTTGATGATTTGAAATACATTTTGGACATTAGTACCTTGATTTACTTCAATTTTGATGAAAATTTGGACAAACACTCAATTGGAATGGATTAATCATGATTTTGACTTAGGAAAATGAATTTACAACTACCTGACTTGCAATCCAAACCGTTTTCCTTACATAGTATATCGGTGCAATGAGCAATTCTAATTTTTGTAAGATGTTTGTGAAATCTAAGCAATACTTGTTGTTAATCATTTCGCTTTATGTTTTGAATCTATCAAGGCACATGATTTTATACAGTGGGGCATCGTGTTGTTGATACAAGTTGTGCACATTGGTGAACTTAGTTGTGTCACCCAATTTTTTTAGTTTTCTAATAAGGTCCAAGTCACATACTTCAATACTAGAACTATGTAACTCATTTTCCCGTCTCTGAGAAAAGAATAACCTAACCACTCTGTGATCACCATTACTGCCACGCTTGTAACAAAGAAAAGGAAAAAATGCATGGCTAGGCAGCACGCCATGCTTTGACGATGCATTGCATGCGGCATTCCCTGGTAGTATCACGAACCCCTTTTTTGAAGGGTTTGGAGGGGAGGTTTGTCTGGATTTTGAGTTTAGCTCGAGAATCCCCATGCATTGAAAGGGAACTTGTTGGGCCCGGCCACTGTCGGGCCCTTTAGGAGCTGGCGCAAAAGTAAAACCTTTACATTACAAAGGTAATTTGGGGTAAGGTTTTATTGAGGTTCTGTCTTTGAAAGAATAGGTTGGCGTGTATTAAAAAAATTGAAAAATAAAGAAGGAATTTGCTCAAGTCTGAGGGAGCGATGACCCCCTTTTTTAGTCCGAAAACTCCCTTGTACGATACAGGGTTTTATGTTTGGTGTGGGCTCCGCATGCTCCAAACATACAAAACCCTAAATCGGACAAGGGGGGTTGCGTGTTATAGAAAAAATATTTGGTTCATCGGTATTGCGATCCTTGCACGGGAGCAATGTTCCCATGCACAGTTCTTTGCTTGTTGGTTGACGCAGGCCGAGAGCGAACATGATTTCATCAGGTTGTTTTTGGCTGGTGCTGGGCGGATGAGAGCATACTTTGTGTTTAATGGGAACGCGAGGTCTTCGGCCCTTTCCCTTATCCAGTGACTATATTCTGACCGTTTTAGCAATGGCCCAAAGAAAGAGAATCAACACCCATTCGTTATCGCGCACCTCGTACCCCCGATATCGCGCTGTGAGCGTTATGGATTGTCCCTGGATGGTGCCGAACAGATATGACGACATTCATCCTCGGACTTTCGTTGTACGTTTGAGATTATGCACCGCTATTGGTCGCTACGAGTTCCCGGATAGGTGTTGTGTCCGCAGTGAAGGCACGCTTCCTGCTTCGTCCCTTGTAGCAGCTGGGCTTTTGCGCGCCGCGACCATCGACAGCAACTGTCTGCGTTCGCCGCATTCACGGCCTCTACGAAATCGCATGATGTCAGCCGTCGAGTGCGTTGCATGAAGACGTCCACAAGGACTGCGGGAAACTCCTCTGGTTCTCTTTTCATATTTCCTCCAAACCACAACATGATGATTTTATCTTCGCAAACGTCTTTATCCTGCTGCATCAATGCCTTTATGGCCATCATTTCAACGAGTTTTGCATCATCGGACAGTTGCTGCCGAGGGTCTTCGTACTTCGCATCCTACAATGATGTCACGATGGTTCAACATGTTGCAAGAAGTGACAAACGAGGGTGACTGGTCATGCCAACGAACGATCAACTGGACAACCTGAACGTAAGAGTCATTTTGATTTTAGCCCCTGGTCGCAACTGATGGAAGCGGGGGTCTTAGCACTGAAACACGGCTTGGAGTTAAGCCTGACCCCTGAAGACGATAATAAAGGGAAGAAAATAATATAGATGCGGGTTTTTTGTTAGAAATATTGATAAACTTTACGAATTCAAGTTTAGCTATGTATCATCATCCTATGGGACTATACAAATCTCCTTCAAAAGATTCAAGTTTAGCTATGTATCCGCAATGTAAGGTGAAGGTGGAGGAGATGACTGAGATCTGTTGCTGGGGGAATTTCAAGAATGTGGTGATTATCTTGGGAGCTACGGACGCATATCATTATGCCCATCGGTCTTGCTTGATAAGGTGGAATAAGGTTGGCTGAATGATTGTCCATGTCACATTATGTAAAAAGTGCTTTGAATGGAAAAAGGAGATGGTTGATGGGTTCAAAAGGTTGAAAAGATAAAATTTTCAGATACAACTCGGCCCAGCAATGGGTGAGACGATGGAGATACACAACCCAAATGAAGTAGTGTTCGATGGCTGCCTCGATGAGAAATTGAGGGCATGGACCACATTCATTAGTGTTCTTGAATCTAGTCCCATGGGCGACTCAGATAGATTAGAAGAGAACTCTTGTCATGATGTCCCTTTTTTGCAGAGAGGGGTAAATGACAATGTTTTCTTTGAATTACAGAGAATCTACTCGCGCCTACTAAATCCACATAACCTCCGAGCCTCATATGAGTCTAACTGGGATGGAAATTATCCAAAGCGGACGCGTGAATAGGCCAATACAGGTTGTATTGTTGTTGATGAGTACAAGGATGATGATCTTACCTTGAGTCGTCTGTGTTGGTTTGTGTGGCTTCCACCCGTCACGACCGATGCTGCTAGTTTACCGATACACCCACATTCGGGGTATATGGAAGAGGAGGGCGTGACGACACGACGGGCCTCCGGACTGCACCGAGACTTCTCCAGCACCTACAACAGCGCCGGCGAGACGCGGTCGATGCGTTCCGGCAGCTATGTGGGCTTGTCAGGAGGTAGGAGAGTTTTCTCGGTGGGTTCAGACCCACGCACCCGGTTGACTGTATCGGTGCGACGAGGAGACCCGATGGCTATTGTGGGGATTCCGATGTTCGGAAAGCCATCTGTGATGTCTGGACGTTGATTCCGAGATGTTTTGGCACTGCTCATATTTTCTCGGTGGTCGAGACCCGGGCACTCGAAGAGTTGTTCCGGTGCCTCGAGGAGACCACCTTTGTTATTCTCGTGGTGTATGCAGTGTGTTCTCCCTGTTGACTCATTTGGGTTCAGCAGGGGTGACGGGGCTCGGTGCGGTTAGCTGCCGGCGCCCTTATATAAGCTCGCTAGTGGCTCAGTTGTAATCTCTCCTTGTTCTTTATATTCAGCGTTCCAGACTTAGCCAAATTCTTGCCGTCTTGCATCGCACTCACACACTGAGCTCATTTTCGTTTTTGCATGGGCATGCATGCCGTAAAATTATTTCCAATTTGGTATCAGAGCGAGGGGGTGTGTGAGCAGCAGAAGCAGCAGCAGTGGGCAGAACGCTAAGAGAACGCGCCACGTGGCGCCACGCCGGCAGCAGCGTGAGGGAGCGCATAGCGACTGCACGTGAACGCCACAGGGGCGGTGAGAAGGAGCAACAACAGCAGCAGCAGCAGCAGCAGCATGCGTTGGCAGCGTGCACGAGCAGCAGCGACGTAGCAAGAGCTTGCAACCGTGGCAGCAGCGAGCAGAAGCAGCAGCGTGCAGCAGCAAGTTGCGACGTAGCAGTAGCAAAAGTTGCAACAGCAGCAGCTTTAGCAGTAGCAGCAGCAGTAGCCGCAGCAGCAGCAGCAGCCGCAGCAGCAGTGCCAGCAGTAGCCGCAGCAGCAGCAGCAACAGCGTGCAGAGCGAAAGGGGAAAAAAAACAGAAGCAGCAGCGGCGGCAGCATCAAGCAGCAGCAGCAGCAGCAGCTGCTGCGCAGAGTAGCAGCAGCAGTAGCGGCGGAAGCAGCAGTAGCAGCAGCAATCGCAGCAGCTGCACCCGCCGTTGCAGCTGCTGCTGCTGGAGGGCCTTGCAGCCCTCCTGTGAGGTCCCCCGCCCCCTCGGAGGGGCCCCCTCGTCCCCCATCAGGGGGCCTCTCCGAGGGGGGGGAGCCCTTCGGCCCCTTTCCCCCCGCCCCTTCCCCTCCTTTAGAGGGGGCCCTCGGAGGGCCCCGTCGTCCCCCTCGGAGGGGCCCCTCGGAGGGGCCCGTCGGCCCCGTCGGCCCCGTCGGCCAACCGACGGAGGGGTCGACGGTGGAGAGGGGCGGACCCCCCCCCCCTTCGACGGCCACTCGCTCACTCGCTCACTCGCTCGCTCAGCGAGCGAGCGAGCGTGTAGGGGTGGGAGGGCCGGACAGGCCGGAC
>SZWC01041262.1:0-11247 GCA_023375785.1 Penium margaritaceum
CGCAACCAGTTCGCACCACTCCGTAATCAGCTCGCACCACTCAGCAACCAGTTCGCACCACTCGGCAACCAGTTTGCATCACTCCACAACCAGTTCGCACCACTCCGCAACCCGTTTTCACCACTTTGCAACCAGTTCGCACCACTCCGCAACCAGTTCCCACCACTCCGCAACCGGTTCGCATCACTGCGCAACCTGTTTGCACCACTCCGCAACCTGTTCGCACCACTCCAAAACCAGTTTGCACCACTTTGCAACCAGTTCCCACCACTCTGCAACCAGTTCGCACCACTCCGCAACTAGTGCGCACCACTCTGCAGCCAGTTTGCACCACTCCGCAACCAGTTGGCACCACTCCGCAACCAGTTCACACCAGTCCGCAGCCAGTTCGCACCACTCCGCAACCAGTTCGCACCTCTCCGCAACCAGTTCGCACCACTCCGCAACCAGGTCGCACCACTCCGCAACCAGTTCGCACCACTCCGCAGCCTGTTCACACCACTCCACAACCAGTTCGCACCACTCCGCAACCTGTTTGCACCACTCCGCAACCTGTTCGCACCACTCCACAACCAGTTTGCACCACTCCGCAGCCAGTTCCCACCACTCCGCAACCAGTTCGCACCACTCCGCAGCCTGTTCACACCACTCCACAACCAGTTCGCACCACTCCGCAACCTGTTTGCACCACTCCGCAACCTGTTCGCACCACTCCACAACCAGTTTGCACCACTCCGCAGCCAGTTCCCACCACTCCGCAACCAGTTCGCACCACTCCGCAGCCTGTTCACACCACTCCACAACCAGTTCGCACCACTCCGCAACCTGTTTGCACCACTCCGCAACCTGTTCGCACCACTCCACAACCAGTTTGCACCACTCCGCAGCCAGTTCCCACCACTCCGCAACCAGTTCGCACCACTCCGCAGCCTGTTCACACCACTCCACAACCAGTTCGCACCACTCCGCAACCTGTTTGCACCACTCCGCAACCTGTTCGCACCACTCCACAACCAGTTTGCACCACTCCGCAGCCAGTTCCCACCACTCCGCAACCAGTTCGCACCACTCCGCAGCCTGTTCACACCACTCCACAACCAGTTCGCACCACTCCGCAACCTGTTTGCACCACTCCGCAACCTGTTCGCACCACTCCACAACCAGTTTGCACCACTCCGCAGCCAGTTCCCACCACTCCGCAACCAGTTCGCACCACTCCGCAGCCAGTTCGCACCACTCCGCAACCAGTTCGCACCACTCCGCAACCAATTGGCACCACTCCGCAACCAGTTCGCACCACTCCGCAACCAGTTCGCACCACTCCACAACCAGTTAACACATCTCCGCAACCAGTTCACACCACTCCGCAACCAGTTCAGACCACTCCACAACCAGTTTGCACCACTCCACAACCAGTTTGCACCACTCTGCAGCCAGTTCCCACCACTCCGCAACCAGTTCGCACCACTCCTCAACCAGTTCACACCACTCCGCAAGCAGTTCACACCACTCCGCAACCAGTTTGCACCACTCGGCAACCAGTTTGCACCACTTCGCAACCAGTTCGCACCACTCCGTAATCAGCTCGCACCACTCAGCAACCAGTTCGCACCACTCCGCAACCAGTTTGCATCACTCCACAACCAGTTCGCACCACTCCGCAACCCGTTTTTACCACTTTGCAACCAGTTCGCACCACTCCGCAACCAGTTCCCACCACTCCGCAGCCGGTTCGCATCACTCCGCAACCTGTTTGCACCACTCCGCAACCTGTTCGCACCACTCCAAAACCAGTTTGCACCACTTTGCAACCAGTTCGCACCACTCTGCAACCAGTTCGCACCACTCCGCAACTAGTGCGCACCACTCTGCAGCCAGTTTGCACCACTCCGCAACCAGTTGGCACCACTCCGCAACCAGTTCACACCAGTCCGCAGCCAGTTCGCACCACTCCGCAACCAGTACGCACCACTCTGCAACCAGTTCGCACCACTCTGCAACCAGTTCGCACCTCTCCGCAACCAGTTCGCACCACTCCGCAACCTGTTCGCACCACTCCGCAACCAGTTCGCACCACTCTGCAACCCGTTCGCACCACTCCGCAACCAGTTCACACCACTCCGCAGCCAGTTCGCACCACTCCGCAACCAGTACGCACCACTCTGCAACCAGTTCGCACCACTCTGCAACCAGTTCGCACCTCTCCGCAACCAGTTCGCACCACTCCGCAACCTGTTCGCACCACTCCGCAACCAGTTCGCACCACTCTGCAACCCGTTCGCACCACTCCGCAACCAGTTCACACCACTCCGCAGCCAGTTCGCACCACTCCGCAACCAGTACGCACCACTCTGCAACCAGTTCGCACCACTCTGCAACCAGTTCGCACCTCTCCGCAACCAGTTCGCACCACTCCGCAACCTGTTCGCACCACTCCGCAACCAGTTCGCACCACTCTGCAACCCGTTCGCACCACTCCGCAACCAGTTCACACCACTCCGCAGCCAGTTCGCACCACTCCGCAACCAGTACGCACCACTCTGCAACCAGTTCGCACCACTCTGCAACCAGTTCGCACCTCTCCGCAACCAGTTCGCACCACTCCGCAACCTGTTCGCACCACTCCGCAACCAGTTCGCACCACTCTGCAACCCGTTCGCACCACTCCGCAACCAGTTCACACCACTCCGCAGCCAGTTCGCACCACTCCGCAACCAGTACGCACCACTCTGCAACCAGTTCGCACCACTCTGCAACCAGTTCGCACCTCTCCGCAACCAGTTCGCACCACTCCGCAACCTGTTCGCACCACTCCGCAACCAGTTCGCACCACTCTGCAACCCGTTCGCACCACTCCGCAACCAGTTCACACCACTCCGCAGCCAGTTCGCACCACTCCGCAACCAGTACGCACCACTCTGCAACCAGTTCGCACCACTCTGCAACCAGTTCGCACCTCTCCGCAACCAGTTCGCACCACTCCGCAACCTGTTCGCACCACTCCGCAACCAGTTCGCACCACTCTGCAACCCGTTCGCACCACTCCGCAACCAGTTCACACCACTCCGCAGCCAGTTCGCACCACTCCGCAACCAGTACGCACCACTCTGCAACCAGTTCGCACCACTCTGCAACCAGTTCGCACCTCTCCGCAACCAGTTCGCACCACTCCGCAACCTGTTCGCACCACTCCGCAACCAGTTCGCACCACTCTGCAACCCGTTCGCACCACTCCGCAACCAGTTCACACCACTCCGCAGCCAGTTCGCACCACTCCGCAACCAGTACGCACCACTCTGCAACCAGTTCGCACCACTCTGCAACCAGTTCGCACCACTCCGCAACCAATGCGCACCACTCTGCAACCAGTTTGCGCCACTCCGCAACCAGTTGGCACCACTCCGCAACCAGTTCGCACCAGTCCGCAGCCAGTTCGCACCACTCCGCAACCAGTTCGCACCACTCTGCAACCAGTTCACACAACTCCGCAGCTAGTTAACACCACTCCACAACAATTTCGCACCACTCCGCAACCAGTTCGCACCACTCCGCAACCAGTTCGAACCACTCCACAACCACTTCGCACCACTCCGCAACAACTTCGCACCACTTTGCACCACTCCGCACCACTACGTGTAAGTGCGTGTAAGTGTGTGTAAATGCGTGTTGGTATGTGTAAGTGCGTGTGAGTGCGTGTAAGTGTGTGTAAGTACGTGTAAGTGCGTGTAAGTGCGTGTAAGTGCGTGTAACTGTGTATAAGTGTGTGTAATTGAAGGTAAGTGCGTGTAAGTACATGTATGTGTGTGTAACTGTGTGTAAGTGTGTGTGAGTGCGTGTACGTGTATGTAAGTTTGTGTGTGAGTGTGTCTAAGTGTGTGGACGTGCGTGTAAGTGCGTGTAAGTGCGTGTAAGTGCGTGTGAGTGGGTGTAAGTGCATGTAAGTGCATGTAAGTGTGTGTGAGTACCTATAAGTGCGTACATGTCCGTGTGAGTGTGTCAGTGTGTGTAAGTGTTTTTAAGTCTGTGTAAGTGCATGTGAGTACGTGTAAGTCTGTTTATGTGCGTGTAAGTGTGTGTATGTGCATGTAAGTGCGTGTAAGTGCATGTAAGTGCGTGTAAGTGCGTGTGAGTGCGTGTAAGTGCGTGTAAGTACGTGTATGTGTGTGTAACTGCATGTGAGTGCGTGTAAGTGTGTGTAAATGCATGTACGTGTGTGTAAGTGCGTGTAAGTGCATATGAGTGTGTGTCAGTGTGTGTAAGTGCGTGTATGTGTGTGTAACTGCATGTGAGTGCGTGTAAGTGTGTGTAAATGCATGTACGTGTGTGTAAGTGCGTGTAAGTGCATATGAGTGTGTGTCAGTGTGTGTAAGTGCATGTAAGTGGGAGTAAGTCCATGTAAGAGTGTGTAAGTACGTGTAAGTGTATAGAGTGTGTGTAAGTGCGTGTTTGTGCGTGTAAGTGCGTGTTAGTACATGTAAGTACGTGTAAGTGCATGTAAATGCGTTTGGGTATGTGTAAGTACGTGTGAGTACGTGTAAGTGCGTGTAAGTGCGTGTAAGTGCGTGTAAGTATGTGTAAGTGCGTGTAAGTACGTGTAAGTGTGTGTAAGTATGTGTAAGTGTGTATAAGTGTGTGTAAGTGCGTGTAAGTGTGTGTTAGTGCATGTAAGTACGTGTAAGTGCATGTAAGTAGATGTCAGTGCGTGTGAGTGCGTCTAATTGTGTGGAAGTGCGTGTAAGTACGTGTAAGTGCGTGTAAGTGTATGTAAGTGCGTGTAAGAGTGTGTAAGCGTGTGTAAGTGTGTGTAATTTGTGTGAGTGCGTGTAAGTGTGTGTGAGTGTGTGTAAGTGCGTGTGAGTATATGTAAGTATGTGTAAGTGCATGTAAGTGCCTGTAAGTGTGTGCAAGTGCGTGTGAGTGTGTGTTAGTGTATGTAAGTGTGTGTAAGTGTGTGTAAGTCCTTGTAAGGGCGTGTAAGTGTGTGTAAGTGTGTGTATGTACGTGAAAGTGCGTGTAAGTGCGTGTACGTACGTGTAAGTGCGTGTAAGTGCATGCAAATGCGTGTAAGTGTGTGTGAGTGCGTGTAAGTGTGTGTAAGTACGTATAAGTGTGCGTAAGTACGTGTGAGTACGTGAAAGTGTGTGTCAATGCGTGTAAGTGTGTATAAGTACATGTAAGTGCATGTGAGTGTGTGTTAGTGTGTGTAAGTGTGTGTAAGTGTATGTAAATCCGTGTAAGTGTGTGTAAGTACATGTATGTGTGTGTATGTGCGTGTAATTGTGTGTAAGTGTGTGTAAGTGCGTGTAAGTGTGTGGAAATGCATGTGAGTGCGTGGAAGTACGTGTGAGTGGGTCTAAGTGTGTATAAGTGTGTACAAGTGCGTGTACTTATGTGTAAGTATGTGTAAGTGTGTGTAAGTGCGTGCAAGTGCGTGTGAGTGCGTCTCAGTGTGTGTAAGTACGTGGAAGTGCGTGTAAGTGCGTGTAAGTCCATGTAAGTGCGTGTAAGTGCATGTAAGTACGTGTAAATGTGTGTGAGTACATGTAAGTGCGTGTGAGTGCATGTACGTAAGTGTGAGTGCGTGTAAGTGTGTGAAAGTGTGTGTGAGTGCCTGTAAGTGCATGTTAGTGCGTGTGGGTCCGTGTATGTGTGTATAAGTGCGTGTAAGTGTGTGTAAGTGCGTGTAAGTGCGTGTAAGTGTGTATAAGTGCGTGGAAGTGTGGGTAAGTGTGTGTAAGTGCGGGTAAGTGCGTGTGAGTGTGTGTAAGTGCGTGTAAGTACGTGTAAGTTTGTGTAAGTATGTGTAAGTGTGTATAAGTGCGTGTAAGTGCGTGTAAGTGTGTGTAAGTGTGTGTAAGTACGTGTAAGTGTGTGTAAGTGCATGTAAGTGCGTGTAAGTGCATGTAAATGCATGTAAATGCATGTGAGTGTGTGTAAGTGCGTGTGAGTACGTGGGAGTGCGTGTAAGTCGGTGTAAGTGCATGTGAGTGTGTGTAAGTGCGTGTAAGTATGTGTAAGTGTGTGCAAGTGTGTGCAAGTGCGTGAAAGTGTGTGTAAGTGCGTGAGAGTGCGTGTAAGTGCGTGTAAGTGTGTATGAGTGCGTGTAAGTGCGTGTAAGTATGTGTGAGTGCGTGTAAGTGCGTGTATGTGCGTGTAAGTGCGTGTAAGTGCATGTAAATGTGTATATACGTGTTAGTGCGTGTAAGTGTGTGTAAGTGCATGTAAGTGCGTGTAAGTGCATGTAAATGCATGTAAATGCATGTGAGTGTGTGTAAGTGCGTGTGAGTACGTGGGAGTGCGTGTAAGTCGGTGTAAGTGCATGTGAGTGTGTGTAAGTGCGTGTAAGTATGTGTAAGTGTGTGCAAGTGTGTGCAAGTGCGTGAAAGTGTGTGTAAGTGCGTGAGAGTGCGTGTAAGTGCGTGTAAGTGTGTATGAGTGCGTGTAAGTGCGTGTAAGTATGTGTGAGTGCGTGTAAGTGCGTGTATGTGCGTGTAAGTGCGTGTAAGTGCATGTAAATGCGTATATACGTGTTAGTGCGTGTAAGTGTGTGTAAGTGCATGTAAGTGCGTGTAAGTGCATGTAAGTGCGTGTAGGTACGTGTGAGTGCGTGTATGTGTGTGTGAGTATGTGTAAGTGCGTATGAGTGCGTATAAGTGTGTGTAAGTGTATGTAAGTACATGTAAGTACGTGTAAGGGTGTGTAAGTGGTGTGAGTGTGTGTGTGTGTGTAAGTGCGTGTAAGTCCGTGTAAGTGCGTGTGAGTGTGTGCAAGTGCATGTAAGTGTGTGTAAGTTTGTGTAAGTGCGTGTAAGTGCATGTAAGTACGCGTAAGTGCGTGGAAGTGCGTGTAAGTGCGTGTAAGTGCGTGTGAGTGGATGTAAGTGTGTGTAAGTGTGTTTAAGTGCATGTAAGTACGCGTAAGTGCGTGGAAGTGCGTGTAAGTGCGTGTAAGTGCGTGTGAGTGGATGTAAGTGTGTGTAAGTGTGTTTAAGTGCATGTAAGTCCGAGTACGTCTGTGTATGTACGTGTAAGTGCGTGTAAGTACGTGGGAGTGCGTGTGACTGTGTGTAAATGCGTGTGAGTGCGTGTAAGTGAGTGTAAGTACATACAAGTGCATGTAAATGCGTCTGAGCGTGTAAGTGCGTGTGAGTGTGTGTAAGTGTGTGTAAGTGTGTGTAAGTGTGTGTGAGTGCGTGTAAGTGTGTGTAAGTGCGTGTAAGTGTGTGTAAGTGTGTGTAAGTGCATGAAAATGTGTCTAAGTACGTATAAGTGGGTGTAAGTGCGTGGAAGTGCGTGTTAGTGCGTGTATATGCGTATAAATGAGAGTGAGTGCGTGTAAGTGTGTGTAAGTATGTGTAAGTGCGTGTGAGTGTGTGTAAGAATGTGTAAGTGCGTGTAAGTACGTGCAAGTGTGTGTGAGTGCATATAAGTGTGTAAAAGTCTGTATAAGTATGTGAAAGTACGCGTAAGTGCATGTAAGTATGTGTAAGTGTGTATAAGTGCGTGTTAGTAGGTGTAAGTGTGTGTAAGTGTGTGTAAATGCGTGTGGGTACGTGTGGGTGCGTGTGAGTGCGTATAAGTACGGGAAGTGCGTGTAAGTGTGTATAAAAGCGTGTAATTACGTGTAAGTGTGTATACGTTTGTGTAAGTGTGTGTGAGTGCGTGTATGTGAGTGTAAGTGTGTATAATTTTGTGTAAGTATGTGTAAGTGTGTATTGGTGCGTGTAAGAGTGTGTAAGTGTGTGTAAGTGCTTGTAAGTGCGTGTAAGTATGTGTGAGTACGTCTAAGAATGTGGAAGTGTGTATAAATGCGTGTAAGTGCATGTTAGTGCGTATAAGTACATGTAAGTGCGTGTAAGTGGGTGTATGTGCCTGTACGTGCGTATAAGTGCATGTCATTTGCGTGAGTGCGTGTAAGTGCGTTTGAGTGCGTGTAAGTGCGTGTGAGTGCGTGTAAGTGCGTGTAAGTGCTCGTAAGTACCTGTTAGTGCGTGCAACTGTGTGTGAGTTTGTGTCAGTGTGTGTAAGTGCGTGTAAGTGCGTGTAAGTCTATGTAAGTACATGCGAGGACATGAAAGTGTGTGTATGTACGTGTAAGTGTGTGTAAGTGTGTGTAAGTGCATGTAAGTACGTGTAAGTGTGTGGAGATGCGTTTGAGTGTGTGTAAGTATGTGTGAGTGCGTGTAAGTGCGTGTAAATACGTGTAAATGTGTTTAAGTGCGTGTGAGTGCGTGTAAGTGTGTGTAAATGCGTGTAAGTATGTGTACATACATGTTAGTGCATGTGAGTATGTGTTAGTGTTTGTAAGTGCGTGTAAGTGCGTGTAGGTCTGTGTAAGTGCGTTTAAGTGCGTATAAGTGTGTGTATGTGCGTGTAAGTGCGTCTAAGTGCATGTACGTGTGTGTAAGTGCGTTGAAGTGTGTGTAGGTCTGTGTAAGTGCGTTTAAGTACGTATAAGTGTGTGTATGTGCGTGTAAGTGCGTGTAAGTGTAAGTGTGTGTAAGTGCGTGTAAGTGCGTGGAAATGCGTTTGAGAGTGTGGAAGTGCGTGTGCGTGCCTGTAAGTGTGTGTAAGTGTGTGTAAGTACGTGTAAGTACATGTAAGTACGTGTAAGTGCGTGTTAGTGCGTTTAAGTACGTGTAAGTACATGTTTTTGTGTGTAAGTGCGTCTAAGTGCGTATAAGTGTGTGTAAGTGCGTCTAACTACGTGTGAGTACATCTCAGTGATCCTGAGTGCGTGTAAGTGCGTGTAAACGCCTGTAAGTGCGTGTAAGTGTGTGTAAGTGCGTGTAAGTGCGTGTAAATGTGTGTGAGTGTGTGTAAGTACGTGTAAGTGCATGTGAGTATGTGTACGTGCGTGTGAGTGCGTGTAAGTGCGTATAAGTGCATGTAAGTGCGTATAAGTGCGTGTAAGTGTATGTAAGTGCATGTAAGTGTGTATAAGTACGTGCAAGTGTGTGTGAGTGTGTGTAAGTGCGTGTAAGTGGGTATAAGTGCATGTAAGTGTGTGTAAGTACGTGTAAGTGTGTATAAGTGCACGTAAGTGCGTGTAAGTACGTGTAAATGCGTGTAAATGCATGTGAGTGTGTGTAAGTGTGTGTGAGTACGTGTGAGTGCGTGTTAGTTCCTGTAAGTGCGTCTGAGTGTGTGTAAGTGTGTGTAAGTATGCGTAAGTGTGTGCAAGTGTGTGCAAGTACGTGAAAGTGCATGTAAGTGTGTGAGAGTGCGTGTAAGTCTGTGAGAGTGTGTGTGAGTGTGTGTAAGTGTGTGTAAGTACGTGTGAGTGTGTGTAAGTACGTGTAAGTGCATGTAAGTACGTATAATTGCGTGTAAGTGGATGTACGTGTTTGTATGTACGTGTAAGTGCGTGTAAGTGTGTGTAAGTGCGTGTAAGTGCGTGCGAGTGCGTGTAAGTGCGTGTGAGTGCGTGTAAGTACGTGTGAGTACGTATAAGTGCGTGTAAGGTGTGTAAGTATGTGTAAGTACGTGTAAGTACGTGTGAGTGCGTGTAAGTACGTGTGAGTACGTATAAGTGCGTGTAAGGTGTGTAAGTATGTGTAAGTACGTGTAAGTACGTGTGAGTGCGTGTAAGTACGTGTAAGTGTATGTGAGTGCGTGTAAGTATGTGGAAGTGCATGCAAGTGCGTGTAAGTATGTGTTAGTGCGTGTAAGTGTGTGTAAGTGCATATACACCCGCGTAAGTGCGTGTAAGTACGTGTAAGTGCGTGTGAGTGCGTGTAAGTGTGTGTGAGTATGTGTAAGTGCGTGTGAGTGGGTGTAAGTACGTGTAAGTGCGTGTAAGTACGTGTAAATTCTTGTAAGTGCGTGTTAGTGCGTGTAAGTATGTGTGACTGTGTGTAAGTGTGTATAAGTGCGTGTAAGTGCATGTAAGTGTACGCAAGTGCGTGGACGTGCGTGTAAGTGTGTGTAAGTGCAAGTAAGTACATGTGAGTGCGTGTAAGTGTGTGTAAGTGTGTTTAAGTACGTGTAAGTAAATGTAAGTTCGTGTAAGTGCGTGTAAGTGCGTATAAGTGTGTGTATGTGCGTGTTAGTGCGTGTAAGTACGTGTAAGTGTGTGTAAGTGCGTGTAAATGTGTGTGGGTACGTGTAAGTGGGTGTGAGTGCGTATAAGTACGGGAAGTGCGTGTAAGTGTATATAAGTGCGTGTAAGTGCGTGTAAGTGTGTATACGTTTGTGTAAGTGCGTGTAAGTGTGTGTATGTGAGTGTAAGTGTGTAGACATGTGTGTAAGTATGTATAAGTGGGTATTGGCGCGGATAAGAGTGTGTAAGTGTATGTAAGTACGTGTAAGTGCGTGTAAGTGCGTGTGAGTGCGTCTCAGAATGTGGAAGTGTGTGTAAGTGGGTGTAAGTGCGTGTAAGTATGTGTAAGTATGTGTAAGTGTGTGTAAGTGCGTGTAAGTGCCTGTACGTGCGTATAAGCATGTGTCATTTGTGTGAGTGCGTGTAAGTGCGTGTGAGTGTATGTAAGTGTGTGTGAGTGCGTGTAAGTGCGTGTAAGTGCCTATAAGTACCTGTAAGTGCGTACAAGTGTCTGTGAGGGTGTGTCAATGTGTGTAAGTGCGTGTAAGTGCGTCTAAGTCCGTGTAAGTATGTGTGAGTACTTGTAAGTGTGTGTATGTACGTGCAAGTGCGTGTAAGTATGTGTAAGTGCATGTAAGTGCGTGTAAGTGTGTGGAAATGCGTGTGAGTGTGTGTAAGTATGTGTAAGTGCGTGTAAGTGCGTGTAAGGGTGTAAATGTGTATAAGTACGTATAAGTGTGTGTAAATGCGTGTAAGTGTGCGTAAGTATGTGTTAGTGCATGTGAGTATGCGTTAGTGTGTGTAAGTACGTGTAAGTACGTGTAGGTCTGTGTAAGTGCGTTTAAGTGCGTATAAGTATGTGTATGTGCGTGTAAGTGCGTGTAAGTGCGTGCAAGTGCGTGTAAGTGCGTTTAAGTACGTGTAGGTCTGTGTAAGTGCGTTTAAGTGCCTATAAGTGTGTGTATGTGCGTGTAAGTGCGTGTAAGTACGTGTAAGTGTGTGTAAGTGCGTGTGAGTGCGTGGAAATGCGTTTGAGTACGTGTAAGTGTGTGTGAGTACCTATAAGTGTGTGTAAGTGTGTGTAAGTGTGTGTAAGTGTGTGTAAGTGCGTGTAAGTACATGTAAGTACGTGTAAGTGCGTGTCAGTGCATATAAGTACGTGTAAGTACGTGTTTTTGCGTGTAAGTGCGTCTAAGTGCGTGTAAG